>CACRXK020004724.1:0-15665 GCA_902702795.2 Paramuricea clavata | reverse complement strand
AATTGCTAATAGATCATATTACTGTTGTTGTGCATTAAATAAATGCATAAATTTTGCTTTATGCACTCGCGTGTGCAGTAATTTTGACAGTTGTGCTATTTTAAATTCCCAGGCGCCTAAAATCTTTTGTCTTGAAAACAGTGTCGATTTCTTGGGAAATTCCGAGGTTGCGTTTTTTTTGATACACCCTGTAGAAGCGGTGTCTTACAATATAGAGTATGGTATGAAAAAAGGCATGATTTAAAAATTCTAAAAGACTGAAAAGTACCTTTCGCATAAAGAAGAAAAACCTCTTGATCAAGGCTGCGTAGTTTACTTGTATTTCCCGGTGTTAGTGGATAGTTAAACCTGAAAATATCATTGCGTTAGACATCGTCGAGGTTTAATGCATGTAAACCATGCATGTAATCAAGTGACACTTGCCATCTTCGTGAACCTTCTTCACACAAAGATGGTACAATATGTTCATTTTAACAAGTAATATAATGATCAAATTTCGGCTAACAATTGTATGGACACATATATATTGGCAAAAATACATTAATTTTCCATCAAATGTTTGAATACATAATAAATTATTATATTATGTGCATGTGTATGGAAATTATCAATCATACCTGCAACGAATTCCAGCTTCCATTGAGTTTTCAAGAAGAACCAAATCTTTTTCCTTAAGTAAGAATATACCGGGCATTTTAAAGCATTGATAGATAAACTGTTTACTTTAAATATAGTAAATACACCCTGTGCAGGGTGTATCAAAAAAAGGAAGACCTTCAGAAATCAAGCATATTGTTAAAATTTGAATGCCTTTTCAATTGCACATATGCTGAACCGTGGTACGTGAAATATTGATGGAGTGCATATACAGGTATTAGAAAAAGGAGACCTTTAGAAATCAACCATTGTTATAATTTGAATCCTACTGTATTAAATGTTGACTTATTAAGAAATTAAAATATCTTTGTAAAGCGCACGATTTTCTGCTCTGGGGAATTTAAAACAGCTTCTTAAACGGTTTCTTTATGCATAAAATTTACTTACGTCAAGCTTTGATGCACGTGTGGGTTCAGCAGAGGGCTGAAGCATTCAAATTCTAACAATACATTTATTTCAATAGTTTTCGTTTTTTTGGGGACACCCTGTACAGGGTGTCCCAAAAAGAACGAAAACTATTGAAATAAATGTATTGTTAAAATTGAATGCCCTACCAAAAAGCTGAACGTAATGATGCGTAAAATATTGACAAGGTCATGTATTAAAATTTAGTTAAGAACATCTATTTGTAAACTGCGCGATTTTCTGCTCTTGGGAATTTAAAGCAGCTTCTTAAATAGTTTCTTTATGCATAAAATTTACTTATGTCAATCATTTATGCACTCGTGGGAACCAACAGAGTGCTTTAATAGGCATTATAATATAGCATTTGTAAATTCTGAACGCTGATTGGCTAAGAGCCGTGTTGATATAACTCAATGTCAACACGGGAAATTTTCCGCCGCTTGCAAACACGGAAATTTTTCTTATCCTTCGGGCTTTTGACA
Source organism: Paramuricea clavata (assembly GCA_902702795.2). Taxonomy (NCBI): domain Eukaryota; kingdom Metazoa; phylum Cnidaria; class Anthozoa; order Malacalcyonacea; family Plexauridae; genus Paramuricea; species Paramuricea clavata. The sequence goes on along the minus strand of CACRXK020004724.1, from coordinate 14,121 downwards.
TTGCTATATTATAAAAAAAATATAAAACATTTTTTCCGTATTGAGATATAGTTATATCAACACTCGTGGAAGTTGGGAAAACTCGAAATTGTATGAAAACACTCCGCCCTTCGGGCGTCGTGTTTCCATAAAATTTCTCGTTTTCCCAATTCCACTCGTGTTGATATAACTGTATATCAACACGGAAAATGTTTTATATTTGTTAATTCAAATTCTAACAATTAAATTGTTATTGGTGATTTCAATAGTTTTCGTTTTTTTTGGACACCCTGACCCCTGTATAGTAACGACGGAATTCTTGCTTGACAGCGGTCCCGATACGGTCGCTTAAACTAAATTACCTCTTCAAGACTAGGTAGACTTCTAGAGACCAACTTTGCACTTCGTATGAGAACATTGCCATTCGAATTGTAGCAGAACACAGAGTCCGTGTCAGGCTGTGCAAAATAAAAACGCAAAAAATTGTTTACCGAACTACGCAAAAGTAGATGAAACATCACTGGAAGAAATAATGAAATCCATACTATAGATAGATGTTCAAAAATTACAGTACATATGAGATCAAGCAGAATTCACCGTATAGATTTTTGTGGGAAATGGGAAATCCTTGGAAGCAGTTACCGTTACAGTATTATATTTATCAGATAATTAGACAATTGGGTTTATCAGTCGAACCATGCAAGCAATTATTACCTATAATAAGCCATCATATTGCATTAATTTGCTTATTTGCGAACCTGTATATAATGATACTGGCAATCTAACCTGATGAATTTATTTGATCCAGTTAGGGGAATGTATCAAAAATAACTCAGTCTTATAGCTGGATCAAAATTTATTCATATATAGGACTTTCAGTACTAATTTGTGAGACCGTGATGTCCAAATTACGCTCTAGTTGTCAACAATAATAATTAAATACTGTATAATTCTCAAATTCATTAATAATTCATGAGCAATTCAACCAATGATAATCACCTATTTGATCACAAGATGCCATTTGGATAACCCGGTGAAACTTGATGAAAGTCACTAGTGTTTTCATCAGATATCTTAATTACGTTATGCTTGGTTAAGAATTCTATTCAAATCAGCAAACGAAAAGATTCTGTTACGTCTCGATTCATTTGAGAAGCCATATAAACAACTCGAGCTTGTGTCTCACCGGGATATCCAAACACTCGAAAACAATGTATGAAAACATACATTGTTTTCTCGTGCTTGGATATCCCGGTGAAACACTAGCTCGCTCTCGTTGTTCATATACAGTATTACGTCAAGGCTAAATTCGCTAATAGAGACATTACAATTTTTCACGAAGCTATGTTCTCAGGCATTTGACCGTATAATTCGGAAATGGGCTATTGCTAGGACTTAAAATCCGGTCCATGAGGTTCCATTTTCCGGTTTGAAATATTACTTCAGTCCCCCATACAATCCCCTTATTGGCTTATTCCTTCATACCATTTCTTTATCGTCACTAAACCCAATCGCGACCCAGTCAGCATTTTTCCCGAACATCTCAAACATTACAAGTTTCGTGGTCGGTTGGTATTTGTAGGTAGCTACGAATTCACAGCTGCTGCCACTACAGCCTGATGCGAAACGTAAACATCCCACTGTTTTACCACAGCCATCAGTTGAGATTCCCTGTAGAAGAGAAAACGACATAAGTTCCGAATATTTCAGTTCCTAGGAAACAGTGGCGTGCTGGGTACTATTTTTCTGGGGGGGCCAGTTGGCTGTCAACAAATATGCGCCCCTATAAGTTTTCGCTTGATAAACGAGGGCCGAAGGCACGAGCCGAGTACCGCAGGTGCGAGGTTTGTCTAGGGGGGTCGGGGGGCATGCCCCCCAGGAAAATTTTTGAATTTAGAGTCTCTGAAATGCCATTTCCTGGACTTTGGGGGAAGATTTGACAGAAATCTGATGGTCAGGAAACGGCATTATAACGTGTCGAAATTTGTAATTTGGTTTGAATTTAGTAGTGGTAGTACTTATATTATGCAATGCTAACAACTTCCAACGATTAATCTAATCCCAATTCTATTCTCTACTGATCGAGTGATCTGAATACAATTACAACATACAGCTCTTTTATACAATAACACACGGACCCCACGCATATGCATTTTAAGGTTTCCCTGCCTGGCTGCCAAAAGGGCGCGTTTCAGCATTATTTCATTACTCGCATTACTCGTGATGTTTCTTGCGCAAACAACTAAATTGCGTACACAACTTTACATTATCATAACTTAAACTATCTAATTTGCGCCGCTCTTGTGAGTCGTGAAGCATAATAAAGGGCATAATACCAGCAAAAAAGGGCATAATTCCCGTGATCGCTTCGAAACCTGACCAATATTCCGGTGATGAGACATTGCGTGTGATCACAGTTCATGTTTCTATATGAACGATTTCGTGTGAGCCGTGAGGTAGCAAATTAGCAAATACGGTTAGACAAAATAGTCTGTATAATTTAATATATCACTTTGTCGTCTATTCGCTTAGTCTGTTTTATAAGCCTATAAACACATCTGTTCTCGGGGGAAGTAACTATATTTTTTATTCGAATGCGTTTTTTCCCACCCACTTTCAAAACTCGGCGCGGGATCGGCGCCCCTTTTTCATTTTTGCGCCCTGCAAGAATTGCCAGCTGGGGGGGCCATGGCCCCCCGGCCCCCCCTGCCAGCACGCCACTGCTAGGAAATCATGCAGCCGTATGACCAAATTCAAACAGCTATATAACAAGTTACGTCTTTTTATGAGATAATTGCACATCCTAGTGATCCTACTGCACGACATGGATGATTTTGGGTTAAAATTTTGTTACGCACGAAAGATTTATTCATAAGCAAAACATTCAGTTATACACAATTAACTTGCTTCATATTACATGAAAAATATAGCTTAATTTATATACCTTGCATGCATGTTATTTTTTTCTTTTTACCAAAACAAAGGACAAACGATATACTAAATATTGACAGGACAGTATAAAGGTACCGTACTCACCCCTTCATTTGGTTCTTCCTTGCCAATATCGCTCGATATTTTGAGATCAACACGTTGCGGCGAAGCACCGCGACGCGATTCTTTTCTAGAGTGGTAATCAATCTCACCACCAGTTATTGCACCTGTCAGTAAAAAGTCTATATTTAGCAAATAACTATAATTAACTTATTCTTCGCAGGCTGTAACCCAACATATAGAGGCCAGCTTTCTGTATGCCACATGGACGAATTAAGAGAACTAAAAACACAAAATTATAACTCAGTTTTAATGTGCACTTACCTTTGGCATAAAGCAAGAAAGCGTCTTGACTAAGGTTGCGTAATTCACTTCCAGCTCCTGGGATGTATGGATGTGTGAACCTGAAAGGTTAAGATGAAAAATATCTAAGTCGTTGACATGTTTTAGAGAAAGAAAGCCGGGGCTGCAAATTGTGCTGTTCACGTGAAAATTTATCAGCTAAGCCTAAGGAAAAGAGGCCTTTGACTATAAAATAGGTTGTGGTAAATATGCTCTTTGTGACGTGGGCGTTAAGGATACTGCCTTTTTGAGCAGGCTGCACAGTTTAACCTTACGGTTTCAACACGTTGTCTATAATCTACTTAAATTTATATTGGCTATAAATTTAAATTTGCTGTTGCAATTTTACTGTCGAATGTTAAATAAAAAGTCTACGAAGATTTCTAGTAGGTCTCTGATCTAGCTCAAAATCTTTGCAATTATTGTAAATATATAGCATACATAAAGTTATTGTACATGGGGAAAATTTATAATTTTTATTTTATTTATATCAAGAGATAATGTTTTGTAATGTATGCATGTAAAGCTGGGCACTTGTGGACAATTTTAAGTCAATCTGAACGTGCACACAGTGGAGTGAAGAATAGAAAATTGCAAAAGTTTAACCAAACTGTATTTGTAGAAGCTAATTATTAAAATTGGTAGACAGGAAAACTCTTTCATTCCAGTTAAGACCATGCAGGAATTGGTGTACATGAATTGCTCCCCATAATATTTTTTGCAAACCAATAAATTGCTTCGAGACACTTTCTTCTTTAAAAATAATCAATCATACTTTCAAGATCTTATGCCAGATCATATCATTTACAGTGACCCCTTCCCTTATTCAAGCTATTTATTCAACTCAGGCGCATAAATCGCGTTATGCATGCATAGACTCGATATACGTCACACATATACCATTATCTAAAGACTGTCTTAGGGGTTGTGCGCCCCTTGATCAGGTTTTCAGGACTGGCCATATTGGTTTATAGTGCCCTTGGTCAGTTTAAGGACTGTCCATAGGGGTTTTGCACTTTTGCACTCCTTGGTCAAGTAAAGGACTGTCCATTGGAAAGTGTTCCTTGGTCAGGATCTCAAAAGAGGTGGTAAAAGGTGTCTGAGTTGTATTCCAAACTAAGGATACGCGCGTTTATGTAAAAACCCCACCGGAAAACTGAGAGAAAACTGAATACAATAAATAATTCATACCTGCATTGAATATTTTGACTGAAAAATGATCTGCCAGTAAGAACAAGATCGTTTGCCTTAACATAAAACATATTGATATATCAATAAAAGAGATACCTGTACATGAAAGCGTATCAGTATTTCTCCCTCTATTTTAATCACTTACTATTTCAAGAGGAGGACGTTGATATTCCCCCGCCGGAATTCGTGAGCTTCTTATAACAACAGTGCTAGACTGGTTATTAATTCTTTGGCACACAACAGCATCTGTATCAGGCTGAAGTACGGAAAAATAACTTGAGACACCCATCGTCAACAATTTATTGTCAATTTTGTTTCCATGCATGAATGCAAAACTATTATTATACGTATACAGCTCTGTTTAAACATCATCAGTATATTGAACCCATTTGTAGAAAGGAACAACACTATATAGGTGTTCAATAATTGTTGTTTTACCCTGCTCGATAAAAACACTGTTGCTACATTATTGATTCCACTGGTAAACAAGAAACAACAATGAAAACAACCTTGCTAATCTATCATGAATATATCAATTTATTCTGTGTTGGTGTAGTGTACTCAGGTGAATATGATATTTGTGGTGTTACTCTGAGTGTATATCCACACCGGGCGAGCTTCGAACCTACGACCTTTGGAATACTAGCCCAATGCTCTTCCAACTGAGCTACGCGGTCAGGACGGTTCGAGTAAGTGATATTTCGGAACAGAATCTAGTTCCTTCAATACCAATGTATTCTAGTAATATGAATTTATTCTGTGTTGGTGTAGTGTACTCAGGTGAATATGATATTTGTGGTGTTACTCTGAGTGTATATCCACACCGGGCGAGCTTGAAAAATATGCCCGGCCACGGTGGGATTCGAACCTACTACCTTTGGAATACTAGTGGAAACAGTGTAGGAAACAGTAACACCACAAATATCATATTCACCTGAGTACACTACACCAAGTAAGAGTTAGATACCGAAAACGGAGGCTCTTAGTCAGATACAAACCCGAGGGGCCGTAGGCCCCGAGGGATTTATCTGACTAAGAGCCGACGTTTGAGGTATCTAACTAACTTAGTTCATATTTGTAAGGATTGACCCACAATGAAATTTACTTTATGATATGTATTGTTCTTTAAATGAGTTTGAATTACCATGGTTGTAATAAAAACAAACAGGGCTATTTTGATATCCATCAATTCTCGTGTCGCACTACTGTATACTATCAATGAGAAGTGATTAAATATTCGTTCACCAACCACAATTACGATGAAATATGTTTGAAATAGCTCATACAACCGAGAAGAGCTAACGAAGATTTGTACGGGTTTGTCGAAGCAGAGATTCTCAAGTTGTTCTCAACAGGGTTTTTTTGCAGGATAAAAACCAAATGGGAGGTCTTTCATTGAAATTCAAGACCGAGGCGTGCAGGACCGAGGCTTGAATTTCAATGAAAGACCGACCATTTTCTATTGTCCTTGGGAGGTTGTGGGACGAAATAAGGTTGAACATGCGCATTAAACACGCTTTAATGTGGTTGAGCATGCGTAGTATATCATTTCGCGTCCCACAAGCGAAAGAGCAGATATTACTGTATAAATTCCTTGCACAAGCAAGTTTGATGGTCGGTTCAGCTAGTCCTCGTGCACCGAATGATAAATATTCTACCCAAAGGTAGAGTTTGACGGGCTTTGAGGTACACGGCTGTTGTCTCTTTCTCGGCTCAGAGACGTGCACCGTTTTCTAGTCGAAAAGGAGATGTGGGGTTTGAGTTTGGTTAAAAATTCAAGGTATCTAACTCCATAGTGACCTCCAAAAGGGGTCACTATGGAGCTAGATACCTTGCATTTTTAATTAGGCATTCAATTCTATTCATCAACCCCGCTTTTCCCTGTGGAGATATCAAATCCCTCCCCTTGCTTTTAGATTCTTACCCAAATAAAACCCTATTGAGAACAATAGATATCCGCACAAATATGAACTAACACAGAATAAATTCATATTACTAGAATACATTGGTATTGAAGGAACTAGATTCTGTTCCGAAATATCACTTACTCGAACCGTCCTGACCGCGTAGCTCAGTTGGAAGAGCATTGGGCTAGTATTCCAAAGGTCGTAGGTTCGAATCCCACCGTGGCCGGGCATATTTTTCAAGCTCGCCCGGTGTGGATATACACTCAGAGTAACACCACAAATATGAATATATCGTTAAGTCAAAATTAATAAAACAAAGAATACTGCTTCCTGTTGTTGGAACAAAGGAAATAGAGTCACCACGCATGTTAGAAATTCATAGAAAGATTCCTAGTCAGACTTAAGGCTATGTAGAAATAGGGCATCATACCATTACGTCGTTGTCACTAAAACCAATTGCCACCCAATCAGCCTGCTTTCCAAACATTTCGAAAATTACATGACCACCTTGGTAACGGTACGTTGCCATGTAGCTGCAATTTGTCCCACTACATCCTACTGGATAACGTAAACATCCAACTGTCTTACCACAACCATCTGTTGCAAGTGCATCCTGTACAAAATAAGAAATTGTTAGCACGATAAACTGTTGATAGTGCTACCTAACGAAACAAACTTTTCTTTTCTTCATCAGGGGTTTTCCTATTTTGCTGTACTTTATCCTGCACTCATGCGCAAACCTATAGCCTGATCTCTATATCGTCCGCCATGCCTATAAAAATTACCTGATACCAGAAAACCTCTGCTAACAGTAAAATTCATTTTTGCATGATCAATAAGAAAGCGAAACGAGTTAACCAAATTAGTATAGGTAATCATGCGATGGCGAGTACAATTAGGGATTAATAATAGTACGAGTGATGTTTGGAAATTTTGCCAAAATCACGAGTATCATCAATAATTTTAAAGAACATTTTCGAAATTTACAATAACAATAGTTGGCAATGATAATTAGTTAATGCACCCGAACTAGAGGCTCATGGTACACATGCTCGAGAACTATAGAAGCACGAGGGTCAGTTCTCGGTGGGGAAGGATAACCAGATGGTCGGGCCTGAAAAAACCCCCAACTTCAAAGCACAAGAGATACGTGGCAGGAAGTCCGTTTCAGGAAACTGCAGCAAATTTTGGCGGCTAACACCAAAACACCTTCAGAGAGGAGAAGTGAAAACGTAACAACACTCAACAGTGAAGAAATTAACCAAAAGTTAAAACAATGAAATTCGTGCAATATTCAATTAGTTATACTTGACTTACTGATGCTGTTCTTGATTCTACAATTCTTGTTAAATTCACATGATAAGCCGAAACACCACGTTTCGCCCGATGATATTGAATTGAGTTATTTTGAAATGGACCTGAATATTTATGGATTAGAAAGATATCAGCATAGTTTGTAATATCAACAAATAATGCAATTCACGAATAATTTAATACAAAGAACGGTCCACATGCACTCTAGAGACGTGCATGCATGTTCAACGAAGTCTAAGGACTAAGATTTGATAGTTTTACAAGATTGCTTGCTTGATCCCCGGAATGAGAAATATATAACTATACCTGAAAAATGTGAAAAGAACTTCAAGGTTTCGCGCGAACACTAAATTTCAGAAGAAGAACCTTCGCTCAAAACGTCGAAGTTCTTTTCATATTTTTCAATATCCAAGCTCATGAATATTGTCGTTCATCATACCCACACTGGAACCTCAAATGTCAAGTTGTTATCTTTTTTCATGAATTTCACAACAGTTTTGTATAGTTTGAAATTGTCATGGCGGTCCAGTGCACGAATCATAGATAGTGTTCATGTCTTTGTTTTTGGTCGATCGTATCAACTCCGACCGAAACGTAGATATTTTCTTCATCATTCTATTTCAGGTAGACGAATTGGTGTTCCACAGACTGCTACAAGTATACGTCTAAGCCTTACAGCGATATGGAAATAAAACTTAAGTTTGTTTCATGGATAAAACTTTCAAAATTGTATATAAAAACTCGTTTTATACTAATTTTTCATATCTTGCGTAATTCTTGAAATATGTTGACTGAAAACAATGAGCTGTCCGGCATCTTGGTTTTGGTGACGTCAATAGCAATGTCAGCCATACAAAATCACTCTCTGGTGACCAAATAACAACTAGTAAATGGTATTATGCTTAAAATTATGTCAGTCAATTTGGTATTTTGAAATAGTGATAATTGTGGATTCATAATGACCATTAAAATTAATTTGTGGCCGAATTTGAAACATTTTATGCCAAGCGTGATTGCGCATCTGGGTAAAATATTTGCGTGACCCTGCTTATGACATAACATGCATGTCCATAATAATAACATAATAATCCAAGATGGCGGACAAATTATTTCAGCATTTGAAGAAATTGTACAAACGTTTTTTCCATAATTTTAAAAGTTCTTTCAAATGAGACAAACTAAATTTTTATTGCCCTTTAAGTTACTAGATGCAGGATCATACCTGCGGCATAAATAAGGTAAAATTCGCCATCCAGGTTGTGTAATTTACTGCCATTCATTGGTCGAAATGGATGAGTAAACCTGGAAAAAAATAGTTTGGTATTCTAATTTTATGCGTATCAATTTAATTTAAAGCCATTTAAATTTTCATGCACAGTCACAATATAGAGTGTTTCAAATCCTCTTCACCTGCACGCAACTGAATTTTGATCCATCGAGCTGTAAGTCAGGTTCAAATCGTTGGCCTGCAAATATATAAACATATATAAAATTCATATTTGAAAAAACACGAGGTACTCAAAACGGGATCCCTTTACGTTTTACACTTTACTAGACGCTATATATACTGGGTTAGGGTTACCTAATTAAGGGATAGGATCAATTGCAAGATAAGGTTAAGATAAGAGAAATATTAGGGTATCGATAGGTCACGATTAGTGTTTATATTATAAGGGTTAAGGCGTTAAGGCTAGGATTTTGATAAAGAAGTATATTAAGTATTAAAAATAAAATGTGTTTTCGAATCAGAATTCAAACACTCATTCATAATTCATAAGCTTATTGGCAAATCATGTCAACCATAATATGTCACGTGCAGTGGCTTTAAACCTGATAAAACACTCCTAATTAGTATTCTTTACATAAAGAATACTAATAAGGCAGTATCTATTGTAGTCGTGTCCTCATTAGTATTCTTTATATAAAGAATGCTAATAAGGCAGTATATCTATTGAATTTGTACCAAGGGCGGATTTTCATATTTTTCTCTGGGGTGTTGTTATTTCTCTGGGGGAAACTGGTTGGTTTCTCTGAGGGGTTGGTGATGATCATGTGCAGGAGCGGATCCAGGATTTTTGATGACCGGTTACTACGTTCACCCAACTAATAGGGGGTCAGGGGGCATGCCCCCCGTAAAAATTTTAAAATTTGGGGCTCTGAAACAGCATTTCCTGCGTTCTGGTGTCACTTTAAAAATTAATTTAATGATCAGAAAATACATGTTTTTAAGTGAATTTTTGACTTGAACGTGAATTTAGAATTGAACCTTTTCCGAAGCGTATTAGCTAGTGCCTAGTGATAAAAATATAGGATCCGCTAATTGCTGACACATCGATTTAGATCTACACGCTTTCAATCCAACTCTAACGACGAACTAAAAAACAAACTACAAGAGCGTGAAAGCTTCGCAATCATTTCCCGATTCTCAATCGCCAAAGCAATGATCAGTGGGTCTAAATAACGCTCGGTAGTCCATAAACAAATTTCAATAATAGATTAGACAACATCAATTTTATGAAACAGAAAATTCGTTAAATTAGTTATATACATGGAGGTTATAGATTTTCGTTCTTTGGAAAATCTGACAGGTTTATGTAAACCTGTCAAACCTGTCTGAATTCGCCCCTGGTGTAAATGTGCGAATGCGTGGTGCCGATGAGCACATGAACGTATTTTTTGTAAGTGTGTTTTACTTTTACGTTAATTTGCTGCAAAAAAGCGTATATAGAAACATGTTAATTTTAATATTTCTATCTTATTTAACGGGGGGTGCACATTTATGTTGGGGAGGGGTGCACAATTTCTCTGTGGGGGGGATGGAAAAAAATTGGTGAGGGAGGTACGCACCCCCCCTCCAGAAAACCCGTCCTTGATTTGTACATGTAGTCGTGTTTGAAGCCGTTTAATAAACTCGCAGGTTGTATTTTATTAGGTCTAAAGCCACTCGCGCGCTTTAAACCTTTAAAACATTCCTGCTCATTTATTAAACAGCACTTCAACGTCGGGGAAGTACGAGTTTAGTTAAATAGAAATTGAAATTCTTACATTATCTAAGATGAATAATTGGTTAATTGAAATACTTAAAAAGGTAACGAATCTTCTTTCACATACCTCTTCGAGAATAGGAGGGTTAGTTATTAATTTCACACGTCTAATGAGAAGGCCACTGCTGTTCACGTGACAGATGACTGCCTCAGTGTTGAACTGGAGTTGAGAATTTTTGCATTTAATAAAAGTACATATAGACCTCCTATAATATATGCTGTAGATATAGGAATTTAGTTTTTCAAAGGACACGACTAGAGTTACCACAACACAACACAACACAACACAACACAACACAACACAACACAACACAACACAACACAACACAACACAACAAAACAAAACAAAACAAAACACAACACAACACTGCAATAGAATAGAATATTTAACACTGAATATATACCACGTTCAGTTATAGATACACATGCAGTATGGCGTAATAATGTGATAAGAACAGGCAAAGTCTATGAAGACATGGTCTGAAAACTGAACAGAAGTCATTGGAAAATGTTTTTGTCTGAGATTATGTTACACCGTGCCACCGTGATTGAGCTCGTTGTATTTTCGTATAATGAAGTAATCGTCCAATAGGGATAGCTGAAATCGAACGTGCAACCCACGATGAATAATATTTAATGAAGTTGAGACAAAGGATTTGTGCACGGTGAGGTATAGTTCAACATCAAACAAAGCTTTTCTATGTTGTGGCTTTGAAGTTTGCCAGGCTTCCAGACAATCATATCTTGACAGACTATGAAACAGGAAAGCGGCCCACAAGCCGCGATGTCCTCATAAAAAGTTTTGAAAATTAGCTAATTATGAACAAAGCGCTACTGAAAGGCTTTTAGGGGGGTTTGAACGGGACTAGCTAACAGTCGTGGGTCGTGGGTCGTGGGTAGAATGTCGTGGGTCGTGGGTAGAATGTCGTGGGTCGTGGGTAAAAAGTCGTGGGTCGTGGGTAAAAAGGCGTAAGTCGTGGGTAAAAAGGCGTGGGTCGTGGGTAAAAAGGCGTGGGTCGTGGGTAAAAAGGCGTGGGTCGTGGGTAAAAAGGCGTGGGTCGTGGGTAAAAAATCGTGGGTCCCGAATAAAAAGTCGTGGGTTCCAAGCAAAATATTTCCATATTATTACCTTTCTCCCTTTGGAATGCGTGTTTTTTTTTCTTCTGAGGCTTTCCCAAACTATGCCCAAATATGCATAGCTTAGAGCGCGTTAAGGCCGGGATTTTTATATCGGCAGATCGGTTTATAAATATTATAACCAAGTGTGGATGAAACAGTTCAACTTCAAGCCCCATATAGCTCAAATATTTGGACGTTGTAATCTTATAGACAGATAAATATTGTAATTCTTCAATACGAAATAGTGCTGTCAAGCCTGTCATAAATAGCTAAATTCTGACATTCAGGGCTTCACTAATTTGTTGATCCATGTTCTTACAGTAATAAGCGAGAAATTTCTATGTAACTCTCGTAAATGGTGGTCAGCGGTGAAGAATATTGCCGGTCTTCAGTCTTCTAAGAATGTATCTACAATGATGTTCCAAGGTAAATCCTACTCTGATGCCGATTTAGCAAATTTGCTCAACGACAAGTTCGTTGCTGTAGGGTCCTCCTTACCCAATCTAAACTGGCTCCCCCTTCCCACAAATGACATTCCAGATGATTTCTGCATCTCTGTCGAGGAGACTGAAAAGGCCCTATTATCATCTAAACTTCATTCATCTGCTGGTCCCGATGAAATTCCTTCTTGGCTTCTCCGGGAAAACGCTTCAGTGTTGTGTCGACCTTTGTGTTCTATTTTTAATTCATCAGTTCGTGAAGGATTTGTTCCCTCAATATGGAAGGCAGCAAATATTACACCAGTTCAAAAATCTTCGCCTCCTAAAGATGTTGATTCTGACTTCAGACCAATCTCCCTCACACCAATTATCAGCAAGATTCTTGAATCCTTTCCCTACAAATGGCTACTTGACTCCGTCTCAAAAAAAATTGATTCCTTGCAATTTGGTTCGCTGAAGGGTTCAAGCACTAGTATGGCATTAATCTACATGCTACATAAATGGTTTGAAGCAGCTGACAAACAAGGCAACACTATACGGATTTGTTTACTTGATTTTGCCAAGGCGTTTGATAGATTAGATCATAACATTCTGTTGGAAAAATTGAAAGACATGGAAATTCATCCCGTGTTACTCAACTGGATCGCAAACTTCCTAACAGGCAGACAACAAAGAACCCGTGTTGGTCAGTTCTTTTCTGAGTGGAAGTTTTTAAACGCCGGCGTCCCACAAGGAACGAAGCTTGGCCCGCTATTATTTTTGATCATGATAAATGACTTGGCTGTAGTGGATGAAACTGTTAAATTTGTCGACGATACTAGCCTTTGGGAAATAATATCAAACAATTCCCCTTCCCAGTTACCCGCCAACATCATCAGCTGCTCTGAATGGTCATCAGACAATAATATGAAGTTAAACGTATCAAAGACCAAAGAATTGCGTGTCTGCTTTTCTAAGCTTACTCCATCGTTTGCCCCTATTACCATTCGCGGTCAAGAGGTCGACGTCGTTTCCGAGGCCAAACTATTGGGCGTTGTCCTTTCGGACGACCTCAAATGGAACTGCCATATTGACTACATTTGCAAGAAAGCCGCGAAGCGTTTGTACGGTCTGCGCCTTCTTAAAAGAAATGCTTTACCTTCTCATATTCTGATCTCAACCAATTGTACACATATTCGACCAATTGTCGAATATGCTTGTCAGGTGGGGACTAGCTAACAGTCGTGGGTCGTGGGTCGTGGGTAGATTGTCGTGGGTCGTGGGTAAAAAGTCGTGGGTCGTGGGTAAAAAGTCGTGGGTCGTGGGTAAAAAGTCGTAAGTCGTGGGTAAAAAGGCGTGGGTCGTGGGTAAAAAGGCGTGGGTCGTGGGTAAAAAGGCGTGGGTCGTGGGTAAAAAGGCGTGGGTCGTGGGTAAAAAGGCGTGGGTCGTGGGTAAAAAGGCGTGGGTCGTGGGTAAAAAGGCGTGGGTCGTGGGTAAAAAGGCGTGGGTCGTGGGTAAAAAGGCGTGGGTCGTGGGTAAAAAATCGTGGGTCGCGAATAAAAAGTCGTGAATTCCAAGCAAAATATTTCCATATATTTACCTTTCTCCCTTTGAATGCGTATTTTTTTTTTCTTCTCAGGCTTTCCCAAACTATGCCCAAATATGCATAGCTTAGAGCGCGTTAAGGCCGGGTTTTTGATATCGGCAGATCGGTTTATAAATATTATAACCAAGTGTGGATGAAACAGTTCAACTTCACGCCCCATATAGCTCAAATATTTGGACGTTATAATCTTATAGGCAGATAAATTAGTT
>CACRXK020004723.1:13137-30595 GCA_902702795.2 Paramuricea clavata | reverse complement strand
TGGTTTCGAAAAAACCATGTTGATTTATACCCCCTTGTTTACATTTAGGGAATCATACAGTGGCAGTAATTAAAGGTGAAGAGAGCTATGATCTCCTTAAAACATCTTGCTCAGAGCTTTTTTCAGAGGTGAACAAGATTTTGCAAGATGGAAAAATTGATATTGATGGTTTGCAGATTCCTGTTGAGATATACCTTGGGGGTGACTATAAGGTATATATTGAAGGCGAAGTGAATAAATGGTAAACAAAAACCGAGACAAGGTCGAGGTTTTTATTCTCCAATATTCACAGAGCCTGAGGTGAATAATTGTTTTAGTATAATTACATAGGTACTAGGTGCAAATGTTTGAAAAGGCAAAATTTGGAACCTAAATCTGACAATAGGCATTAGGTGATTATCTTGTAATAATCACCTCAAGCACAGCCAATCAGCATTAAGAATTTTCAATAATCACCTATGTAATTATACTAATTCTTCACTAGAAACTTTGATGACGAACATTATCCCTTGTCTGCTGTTGAATAGAATAATTCTCTTTATTTATATAATTCAATATATTTCATATTGTTTTAATTTCTGTTGTTGTAGTTCCTTCTGATCATAATGGGCATGAAATGTGCTACATCTGATTTTTCATGCCTTTGGTGCCTAATTCATAAACATGACAGGTGAGGTAATAGAGATCTTTATATGTGGGCTGTGGCAAACATGTCCACCCAGTCAGCAGAACTACATAAATTTCCATGAATTTAAAGCTCTGGATGTCTGATAATAATTTACTTTTCCAACTTTTAATTTGTTTCATTTTAGACATGATATGTCAAAGGAACTAAAATATTATTGTGAGGAACCACTGAAGAGAACATTAGAAAGCATCAAGGAGAATGCCAAAAATAACAAGTATTCGTGTGCTCATAGGCCTCTGTTGAACATTTCACTGGACCATGTTGTCCCAGACGAATTACACCTAATGCTCAGAGTTACAGGTATGAACATTGATGCATATAATAAATTATGTTAGAAAAAGCTACAGTATATAAGGTAGGGTGCAAAATTTGGTTGTATTGCAGCTTGATATGGCTTTAGAAGTAATCTAATGAAGAGGATGCTACTGTCAGTTTATACAAGCACATATTTTTTTCAATTGGCAGATGTGTTAACTAAGAACCTGGTTGATGAAGCTGTTGCCTGGGACCACAAAGAAAACCTTAACAAGGCACCATGTCAAAGAACAACTGCACATGTGGATGCTTTAAAACAAGCAATTGCCAGCTGTGGTATATCTTTTAACATATGGGAAAAGAAGAATGCTGATGGCAAAGCTAGCGGTCTCTTTGAATTCACAAGCTTGATGGGAAGTGATAAAAAAATTCTCATGAAAGAACTACCTCCCAAGCTTAAAGACATTTTGAAGCCAAAAAGCTGTAACACAATTGTGCAAATTTGGGAGGTTGGTAATAATATTCTGATAATATACTGTACAGCATTATCAAATGAATGCTGATATGAATAGATGTGAATTTACTAACCTGTTGAAGTGACTTATATTTTCAGAACTTTCATGAGCTTTACACCATGCTTGGTGAATCAGACCCATCTGATGAATGCATTCAGACATTTTTTGAAAAGGTATTTTTTATTCAAATGTATTGTAATTACATTTCACTCTAACTCTGTGAAAACTATTACTTTATATATTTTGCTGCAGGCTAAACATTGGATAGTCCTCTTCAACTCACTTGCTGGTGAATGTGAAGGGTATAAGAAGACCAACATCACTCCGTACATGCATGTAATGACATACCACATGCCCATTTTTATGCAAAAACACGGAGGAGTTAAGAAATTTACGGGGCAAGGTAAAATAGTACATATAATCAGTAACCTTTAATCCAGTACCATAGTCAGTGGAATGATAGAATAGCATAAAGTTTGATATACGGCCACATAGCCAAAAACGCCCCACTTGCAACAAGCTTGTTGACAACTTGCATCAGGCTTGTTATCAAGCGGTATCAGGATGCGTTCACATGGCTTGCATCAGCTTGAATATAACAAGCCTGATGCTAGTTGTCAACAAGCTTGTTCCAAGTTGTTGAGAAGCTAGGACTTGATGTCAACAAGTTTGATGCAAGTTGATTCATCAACTGCAAGTTGCTTCAACTTGCAACAAGTCTGCAGATGACAAGTTGCAACAAACTTGATTTTAACAGGGTTGTTGCAAGTTAATGAAATTGGTAAGGTTGTTGCAACTTGTCAAGAAGTTGCAACAAGCCGGTGAATTTGACAAGTTGCAACGAGCCTGTGGCGTTTTTGGCTGTGTAGGTAGCGGCCCCAAATCCAACGTTTTGAGCAGCCTTTGCTCAGAACGTCGAATCTGTTTGTATCATTTAGGTAGTGAGTAGAATTTTTGCTGCTTGTTGACATAAAGTTTGAGATGATGAACTCCAAATTATGTAATTAGAGAGGTTTATAGATCTAATATTCCAGTTCCAGGGCAACTGCAAAATCTCCTGTTCCAATTTAAATTTTGAACTTGATGCTGAACTCTTACTGAAATCTAACCCAACGAAGGGCCTCCCCCCCCCCTACTCCGCTATCTACACCGGTCACGTTTGCAGTTTCGTACTGGAATCCAAACCTTATCTAAATCTAAACATTAATTGTCCATATTTTTCAGGAGTTGAGAAGAATAATGATGTTTGCCGCAGGTTTCACTTGCAAAAATCAAACAAGTGGAATGCGGCAGCCGACGTATTAAAAGTCAGCAAAAGAATGGATAATCTCAGTAAGTGTGAAAGAAGAGCAAGAGCATATTTAAAGAAAAACACGAGTTACTGGGATGATGAAATAAAAGCAAAAAGGGCAAGACAGAGGCTGACTGTTGTATCTAGCTGTACCAATAATGCAAGTGAAACGAATAGTGTTGACATTGATAGAATGACAGCACTAGAAATCAAACAACACTTGAATGGCTTGGGTATTACAACACGTCTTAGAAATATCAACAAACTCCGCGAGTTATTGGAAAATGTTTTGTTGGAAATTTCCGAGTAAAACTACATTTAATTATTGGATAAGTTTTGGATGTTGCATGATTTCTTAACAATAGTTATGCATAGTTTTTCAAGTGGGACTCTTGGAGCTGGTTCAATGTTGCAGTTGACAACTGAGTAATGAGCAGGCGTCCAACCCAGAACTGGCTTGATTTTCAAGGGGAAATCTATAGCTTGGCCCTCACCATTTTTGTCTAAATAATACCACCAATGATTTGGCAGGGAAAGTTTATTTAAGTCATCCTTCTGGAGCATTTGATGACCTCTGTGTTGCGATGGTATCCCTTTGCCATGAACAATGTAGCGCCAAATATCTTGATCCATCCATATGTATATGGCCGATGTAGACTTTGCTTTAAGCGCATTTATTATCCCACAATAAAATTGTTTACCAGCTTCTGCAATCCGTTCTTCACTGGGTCGTAATGGATTTTGGTAACTCCTAATATATAAAATAAAGCATATAAATTTTAAATTGATAAAAACATTTGCACAAAATTTTTAAGATGTACAATTTATTAATAGTTATTTCGAGTTAAATAGCGAGAATTTCAGATTTGAATGCAAATATTCTTCGAACCCTAGCAACTTATAAATTCTGTACAAATTACCTTAGTAACTCTGGTGTAAGATGATAAGCAGGTTCCCAAGTGCAGCTGGTCATGGGCCAACCTTTCCATTTGATGAGGTAGTATTCCTCCTGAAGTGCAAAAAAACTGTAGCTGACACGGCTTTCAACATTTTTACAGCAATAAATATATTCAGTATCATCAGACATTGTCTCAGTATGCCAATCACAATGATTCAAAAATGTAAAATATGACGTGCGAACAAGTGAATGACTACCATTGAATCAGTAACTGACCTTGTTCTGCATTTTTCTTGATATAATCCTTTCGACATCAAATTTTTTAGGGTACGTCTTGATTTTTGGTCTTTTAGGTTTTGTTTCATACATAATTACAGAAGAAATGTTTTCCAGTTGCTTGTAATATCCCTTATGTGGCCTCCTCGATTCTTTCGTTAGCGACGCCATATTGGATTAAATTCGGCTCGAATACGTCATGTTACTTTGCCCCATGGCGAAAACCGCTGGCGTACTGCTGATTCCCATGACCGGAATTTCTGGCCATGCAACAAGCATATTGCAGAACCGGTTTTAATTGGACTATGAAGAAGATTCTTTGTTGGCTTTATTATGTTTAGGACATGCGTAGACCATCTTAAATCACCACTAACCGTAACACCGAGAATTTTAGCTTGGCAAACCAGGTTTGGACACCCTGCAAGAAGATGGATATTATCAAAGAATTTTTGAACATTCAATTGGAATTTATTCTGCAAGTTCCACATTTCAAGTTTGTTAGCTGCAGACTGGATTTGGCTGGTTCCGTTTCTTGGGATAGTTTCCGAGACTGTTGTATCATCGATGTATTTCCAGTTGGTGATGTCCATAAGCTTCAAATCGTTCATCTTGAGAATAAACAACCAAGGACCCAACTTTGTGCCCTGTGGGACGCCACTAGGGACATTACCCCACTCAGAAACACAGTCCCTTGCAAGTTTCACATGCTGTTTCCAACCACACAAAAAGCTAATAAGCCAATTTATGACATAAATTGGGATGGGCAGTTGGCAAATTTTGTTGATCAAGATTGAGTGATCAATAAGATTGAAAGCCTTCCTGTAATCAACAAGAAGGACTCACACAGAATTTCCAGTACCATCGGTTGCTTTAGCCCAGTTGTGCAACATGCTAATAAGGGCAATAGTTGAAGATGACCTTGGTATTCCTCCAAGCTGGCGAGGCTCGATGCATTTCAGGATGGCAGGGGAGACAAACTTTTCAATGACAAATTCTTCAGCCAGTTTTGAGAGACAACAAGTAAGAGATATGGGCCTTAAGTGTTTATTAATATCACATACAACCTTTTCCTTTGGAATTGGGATAATGTCCGCCAACTTCCATAAGCTTGGTAATAATTGATGGCGGAGTGAACAGTTAATCAAGCTTGATATTGGACCTGCCAAAATCTCGGCATATTCCTTGCAGACATCAGGACCTGGTGCTTTAGAGGTACTTAGTAATTTGAGTTTTTTTATATGTTTCCCACGGTGTAGTGATGTCAAGAGGTTGATCAGACATACTATTGGTTTGGTTGGGTTCTAGAAAGGCTTTGTTAATAGCATTAGCCAAATCGGCCACAGGCAGGTGTTCTAAGTTTTCTGATTGGATACAATCCTGTAGGCTTGAAAGGGAAACCATTCCACTAATGCGTTTTACTTCGCGCCACCATTGTTTCGGGTTAGATTGTTTTAAATTGTCTACGTTTGTCTTATAATAATTAGCCTTGCAAGTTTTCCTTTTCCTATTAACCATATTTCGATAGAATTTGAAGAGGGTATCATTCCCAAAGAAAAAGGCACACTGTCGAAGTTGTATGAGAGAACGGAGGAAGGCATTGCCTTCTCGCATCAGTAAAAATTAGGAAGACATTGCCTTCTCACATAAATGGATAAGGCATTAAATAATGCATAGGGCATTAAATAATGGAGTCCGAGGAGGAGGTGTTGCAGTGTTTGTTGATAATATTCATGTTAAACATCGAATGGACATCTCAACATCACCCTTCGAATGTGTTTGGGACTGTTTGGGTGATACTTCTGCCCCAGTGGCTACCACACACGATCTCAAGAATTGCAGTAGCAGTCGTTTACTTACCACCTTCTATGTCCTCCGAGGATCTTGGCCGTTTTTATGACTACTTCTATGACTGCTATAATAAATTGATATTGGAAAGCTCTGACACATCCTTTATATTAGCCGGCGATTTTAATCCTAGAAGTAATGGTTTCCAGATAAAATCCATCTCAAACATGTGCCATTTTAACTCTTTTGCAGCAGGTCCATTACGCGTAGAACGTGCACGTTCTACGGATGTTTCGTTTATATCTTCGGTTCAGTACACGCTATGTCGATGAAAATACCGCCATTCGATTCAGTATAAAAATATATACTAATTTATAACGACAGTTTTAGTGACTGGCTACATTGTAGCGATTTATAAGCTTTGAAAGTCAAACGGGCTTAAATATGATCAAATTACGCAATATTACTAACAAATTATAAACATAGACATACCTTTCGCCAAACATAACTTCGGCCCCTTGAGACGTATGCTCATTCTTGTATTCTTGGTCAATGAAGCAGTTAAAAATAACACGTATAGTGTTATTTTCAAGCTTCTATCGTTAAAACGTGAGTTTTCTTGCCGAATTTTGCATTTCTGCCCGAATTTGCGTTAATCCCAAACCGGAAATACGACGAAAAACCGTCAAAACAATGCGTAGTTTGTATCGCGTGACTCTGGAAATGCCAGAAATGGATTCTACAGGTCAAAGTGCACCCATACGCGTGAGTTTGACGTCATCCCGGCTAAAGGTAGCTCCTTATTGGCCAAGTATTACGTAATACAAGTGCGTGCGAGTAAAACCCGATACCTTGAAAAATTCAAAATAAATATTTCTACTCGCCGTATTCACACGAAACTTTCTACACTAAAGCGCTTGAATACAAAGAGTATTTTGCACATATATCCTTTCAGAAAATGACGCCAAATTTTAGAATAGATTCAACTTTTTCTCTTTTTCCCGTTTGAATGTTTGGCGAAGCCGTGAGTATAAATATATGATTGTTTCGGTTTGTGTAATGTTTTGACGGCACTTGACCCCCCGTTCGAAAGGTTATATTGTGAGGATTTCAATGGTGGCATTTATTTCAAAGGGGGGTAAATACTCACCGAGATATTTATATTAGAAAAATTGAATCGAAATGTAATACGAAACCGGTTGTCGAGAAAGAGTTAAGCAAGTTGTCAAAAACCCAACCAGAGGTACGAATATGTTAGACCTTATTTTTACTAACTGTGGTGATTTTTTCAAGCTGCCGGAAATCCTTGCTCCAATCGCCAGCTCGGATCATGCGACCATTGTTTGGAAATCCTCTTTCCAGGAACCAAAAAAAAAATGCGACGAAAAAAAATGAGGGTCAGACCACTAAAACCCACTACTGTACATGCCTTTCGTGAATTTGTGACTAATTGCGACTGGTCTTTCATATTATCCACGAACGATGTTAATGATAAAGTTAACACATTTTTAGAATTTACGCAAGTTTCAATTAAAACATTTAAATTACACGAAGATGATAAACCATTTATAACTGGAAGATGAAAAAGCTAATGGCAAAGCGTAACAAAACTCATAAGTCGGGTAACTTTGAGCTCTTTAAACGTCTTAGAAATCAAATTGTTGCGGAAGTTCAATCTGCAAAAAAGAACTTTTACCACAATCATGTTTGTCCCACTTTTTGTACAAATCCTCATTTTTGGTGGAAGAATGTAAATAAAATTGTTGGGAAAAAGAAACAGTCTATTACACTGTTTGATCTGCAAACGGAACATCCTATGGACGAGAAACAAGCTGCGGAACATATAAATTATTTTTTTGCAAGTCTAACTGAGGATTTTATTGAAGTGCAGGATAAGTGGTTAGACGGCGGTTCCTCCAAGCCTTTGCCAGTTATCAGTGAAGAAAGTTTAGAAAGAAGTTAAAAGGACTTAGTGTTAAAAAGGCAAGGGGGCCGTACGATCCCAATATTAAAGTGCTGAAGATGTTTGTATCGTTCAGGTGCCGAATCATTCAAGTCATGAATATTCCCAAAAATATGGAAACGTTATAACGTTTGCGCAATTCCAAAGGTTACACCTTGCTCCGCTGTAGAGGACTTGAGACCAATTTTGCTTACCAAAGTCTTGTCTAAGATACAGGAGTCGTACGCTATAGAACGGATCAATCAGAATGTAGGGGCGAATGTCAATGAATCCCAATATGGCGGGTTACCAGGATCATCTGCTGTGTTGGCCCTAGTTAACCTTATTCGTAATAATATTTCTTGATTTTAGAAAAGCTTACGACTTGGTAGATCACAATAAGCTATTGGAAAATTGTGAGAAAATTGGGGTCAGGCCAGCTCTTATTTCTTGGCTAGGATCGTACCTCGAAGATAGGTCACAAGTCACTAAATTCCACAATGAATTCTTGCAGGAGGCTCGAGGTAAAGGAGGAGTTCCCCAAGGAAGTAAAATTGGACCCATCACATTTATTATCCACATCAATGATCTACTGCTCATAATTTCCCCAATTAACCCAGAGGATGAAGATATTTCATTGTTCATGGACGATACAACTCTATCGGAAGTCATTGACATCCCCCAACACGTGTCCAACTGCCCGATCGGAAACTCTAAACGAAACGTGGATAACATATTGCAATTTACGAGAAATCAAAATATGGAACTCAATAGTAAAAAGTGTAAAGAGATGTTGGTAGACTTCAGGAAGGTTAAAACTATAATCCTGTCAATTGCTATTGGCGGGGATATCGTCACAAGAGTAAAATCATTTAAGTTGCTGGGTATTTGGATAGACGACGATTTAAAATGGAAGACTAATACAGCCTATATTATAAAGAAAGCAGTCAAACGATTATATCTCTTAAAGGTGCTTAAAAGCTATAATGCCCCCATGGAAGATCTAAAAGCCTTCTATACGGGTGTAATAAGGTCAGTCCTGGAATATGGAGCTCAAATCTGGAATGGCAATCTCACAGTTGAACAGAGTAATGACATTGAGAGATTACAAAAGTGGGCGCGAAATGTTTATTTTCAGTTTTTAAAAATATCCGCATGTGTGTGCCACACGAGCAAAACCGGAGCTTTTCAACGATATATAATACATGTTGTTTCATTATAATTGCAGACTTTTGAACCAGGCTGTTTTCCCGTACGTATGCCATAGAGACAATTAAGTCATGTCTAAGGCTAAACAGCACTTCGATATTGGTGCGTGGTCAAGAGAAAAGAAGGCCAAACGTCAGGAAATTATTGCAAATAACCGTACGATTGTGGATTTGAAAGACTGCATTAAAGCAAGTGAGGCAGAAATTAAAGTTTTCAAGAGGAAGGTAGCTAAAATTAAAAAAAATTTTCTTGTAAAAGCTTGGTTTGCTTACATGCTCAATTTCCAATTCTGTTGATGAGATTGCAAATTAACTAGAAGGGTTTAAATTTGATTTTTAAGTGGTGCTTATATTCATTCTACATTTATGATTTTATATGACCTTAACTTTGTGGACTGGTTGTTACCCATGTACATAAGCATGCAATTTGGCAGACCGGTATTAGCAATTTGCAAGATCTACTTAGGGGCCAAGTCTATATTCATGTTACATAATACCAAGCATAACTTTGAACAAAGTTATAAATTCTACCAACTTACCCGTCTCAGATAATGTCGATTATGGCAGTTCTTTCAGACTGATAAATGCTCAAATTGGCATGTGCATATCTGTAGGCATAATGAACACCCCCAGTGAATTGCTAGTTATAAAAGAAATACCCAAAATACCTTGTGTAAACCTAAAATAAAATGAGAAACAGACATTCCTGTTTATTTTTCAGAGAGGATTTTTGGCAAATGAAAAAGTCAAGCTCCCTCGTAATTCCCATCCAAAGTCTTTGTCAGTTATTAACCAAACCTGTAGCGAAAAGCTTGATATTCCTGAGAGTACTGCACGGAAAAGAATAAAGTTGATGTTTGATCATGCAGAAAGAATTAACACTAGGTCTTCCGACAACGAGAGCTTGAAATGGAAGTCTGCTTTGGATGGCATTTGGAGTACTTTAATTAATTCTGCCAGTGCACACGAGATGAAATCGTACATGGAGAAGTCTCCATTGGTTCTCACTAATGTTATTCCTTCCATTGTTAACGACGCAGTGGTTAAATATGAACATAGCCAAAAGAACCTGGTGCGGTCACTAGGAGTCCTTTATGAAGGTGGCATCTCCAGCAGAAAAGAGTATAACAGGAAGCGAAGTCGGGAAACATTTGAAACTGGTGAACATGGAGAAGAAGCACCAAATAATGTATATGAAAGGATGCAAAGTCCCCAAGCTGATGGAATACAAAAAAGTGAGGCAGTTTGTAAATTCAATGGATATTGGTGAACTCAAACAGATTCCAGAAGCGAAAAAATCTGCTCTTGACAAACAGTTGGATCAACAATCAGACGATGAACTGAACAGTGGTGAGCATGCTGTGTCAGGTTGTTATAGAGACTTAGAGTCCACTTTACTTAAGCTTGCAAATTTGTACTTAGTTATAGATGATGCACGACCTGGGTTTCTTAACTGGTTCAGTTCCCCTGAAGGCATGTTTCAGGTATCCATAGGAGCAGACGGGGCCCCATTTGGTAAATATAACCAGGGAACAGCTTGGCTTATTTCTTTTTTAAATGTTGCCGATAGAGTTGGAAGTTGTGATGAAAACTATTTAATATGTGGGGCAAATTGCTCGGAAGAGTAATGGTTGAGTATGGTAAGCTACTTAGAAAGGAGATGGAAATGATTCAAAAGAAATCATACATCATTGAGGGAATTTCTGTCTCTTTTTCGTTTGAGTTAATTCCGGCAGATATGAAGTGGTTAGCCTTTATCTCCGGGGAGCTTCCAAACTCAGCCACCTACTTTTCATCATTTTCTAATGTTTCACAATCCAAAAAGGGTAAAATGGGTGTAACTTTTGGGTCAACTTGTGATGATTATTTTAAACCGTGGAACTACCAAAAACGTTTGCAAGATGTAAAACGTGTTGAAAAACACAAGAGTAAGCTTACCCCAAAGCAGATAGTTGGCAGGACTAAGGTAACTCAGTTCATTGCGACTCAAAAATCTCACCAAGAATTTGAACCTATTTTAGGGCCTTTTATAGACAAGGCTGTTGTAGAACCATTACATTTGGCAAACAATAATTGGGAATTTTTATTTACAGAATTGTTCGCATATGTGATAAATTCAAAAACAGTTATTCCAAGTAGTGCCAAAAAAATAACAGATTTACCCAAGAGGTGTTGTTTGAGAAAGTTTTTGTCATGTTTAAAAAAGAAAGTAAAAGCAAACCGATTGTACAACTCAATCTTACGGTGGTTTAGAGAAGGTCGTAAAAGTGGCATTGCTTTTCACTTCAGATTCACTGGTCAAGAGACCGGATTGATGTGCAATGGTTTTTCATAACTAGTGAAAGTTTTACTGCCAAACGATTTAGACTGTTATGAAGACCTTATTATCTATGCTATTGCATTTATGGCAGTTAATCTTGGGGATGCAGTGTCAATATTTTCACGAATAGCGGATATGAAACATTTGCTAACTTAAATAGGTGTTGTGTTAACTATTTTAAAGCAGCTGCATTATTTCTTAGTAGGATTACAGTAAGTGTTTGGACATTGGGCTATATTGTACCAGTACATGCTAATTAAATGTTTGAAAAGTTCAAAACAGGGTTAGGTTTAAACACCATGCAAGGCCGGGAGGCAAAACACCAACGGTTGGGGGAATATGCTAAAAATACTACACCTCAGAACAAATGGCAGCAAATTTTCAGACATGAATATGTATCATTAGTTTGGCTGAGAGAACAAAACCCATACACTGATGCTTACTCTAAGACCAAATTTAAGTATGTGCCTTTAAGATGTAATACAGATGATTTTTGTAACTGTGGCCTTTCTAAAGATGTGTTAATGGATGAATGTAAAATATGTTATTCTAAAATTACAAAATCTATCAAAGAAAGCATTGAAGAGAGACCTCTGCACAAGTTTGCACAGGTATTTAAAAAAATGATGTTGTACATGTGTTTTAACGTAATTTATTATGCAGGTATACTTTTGAAAATTTACACTGTAAAATGTTGTTAGTGTAACAGTTGTAATTGTACACCGAGAACTAATAATGTATGACGTAGGAATGTTGATAGAAATAAGCTGATGTATGAATAGGATAGCACGAGGCAATAAAAGTTGGTTACAAACTGGAACTCAAAGTGTGCGTTTCTCTCGCAAGCATAATTTCGGCATGTTACAATTTGGTGGCAGCGGCGGGATAATGATCGAAGATGCGCAATAGCCGCAATCAAGGCCATGGTATTAAGACAAGAGTAAGACAAACCGAGCGGGCAATCCGTGGAGAATGCAGTCAAACGTTTGGCGACGCAAATTGTCGCAAGTTGGACTGTGTTCAGTGGAATAGGTGGACTAAGAGGAGATCCAGATCGTCGATGTTGGTCGAGCGGCGATCTTACCAAGACCAAACAAGGACTGTCCAGAAAACTGAGTGGAAAGTACTAAATAAGTAAACGCCAACCAAAACTGAATTGAACTGTCTGTGTGTGAGTTATGTGTTTCCTTTCCTGTATGCTGTGTATTTTGACTTTTGAGTTTGAAAATTTCCTGTGTTGTGCCCTTGTGCTGTGTATGAATCATCAGAAGTAAATCGTCTATCCAGTGTCACCTGGCAAGAATATGTTTCCTACCAGCTGTGAAGTCCTGGCGTTTTCTGCGTTGGTTCATCCCTTCTACAGTTTTATTTGACTTTCGTGTGAACTGATAATTATGTTATATGTATTGTTGCTTCCAAGACATTTTATATCTTTAAATTAGAGAACTTATATTTGTTGTGCGCGTGAACGGTATATATATATCATAGTAGCTTCGATGGAAGCACAAAAAAAATAGAGATGTTAAAGACAGTTATGTTGGCAGAGATACCGTAAGTCCGGTAGTATAAAAGAAACGGCAGACCAACCATAGAGTAGCTGTAGCCTTGTAGTAATTATGATGTAAGTGAGCACAAGTGATGCCGGAAATAGTCCTGTAGAGTAGGGACAAAGAAAAAACATGTAAGAAAATATGTGCTCGAAGTTGCTAGTTAAGTGATATGATGTTACCTGGTGATTTATTTTTTTGTATATTAGGCTTGTCGTTTATGTATATATTCAGTTTTCGGAACGAAAACAATAAGTGAAGGGATATTGTGACGTTCATATGTGCATACTGTATTGATGTAAAACTTATATTATAGTAATAGAATTAAGCGGTAGAGACTTTGCTCTTTCCTGACTATCTAGAGCTGTTTATAGGTAAATGACGTAGTTCCTTATTTGGGAGAGTCTCCCATGGAGTGTTGTATGATATATAAGATTGTGTTTTAGGTTAATAAAAGGTTCTCCATTCTGGCCTTGATTGGGAGCGCTTGTTGTGTACCAACGCGGCACGTTACATTAGCTAGGAAAGTATATTTATGTGAATATGGTGATTATTTTTAATTACATTTTAAAAATTTTATATGACTATGCAATGTATGCATGTAATGTGTTTGGTAAACAATGATCACTTGAATACATCCTCACACCAGTATGAATCCGCCCGTCTCAATGGTGTCCATGGGGACACAACCTCGGTCTCAGGGTACTTCAACCCCTCACAGAGCGAAAGGACCCTGGCAGATCGTGGTCGCATTGTTTGACTTTATTTCCCAAATATGAGCAATAAAGCTGGGCTTGACCAATGGCTGCCCAAAATCTGGGCAACCATGTGACCACGATAGTGGTTTGAAAGACAAGTCAGGGGGGTCAGGGCCCATGGGATGGGCCTGGCTACGCCACTGAGGAAACAATAGTTGATAGGTCAGATACTACACCCCTTCGGAAATCCATCCATTTACTCTGGAGATGAATTTCAGAAAGGGTGCCATAAAATATGCAATCAGGGGGTTTCACCTGTAGGGTGGGCATTAGTGGATTATAATAATTTGTCCTTTTGAACCTGTTGTAGTTAGACCAAAATGTCTTGGTAAAATCATTTAAGGTTACAATTATTAACAACAGATTTTCAGGAAAACACCATGGTTCAACAAAGTTAATACGTCACTTCCGGTGTCACAATTTTTCTTCAAACTTCATTATAAGTATCTAAAAATATTCCTATAGCCCTTGTGAAGGTATGGTGCCTGTATCAGGCTTGTCGCGATCTTAACAATTTCATGACCTAACCACTTGAACTAAACACCGTGCAATCTGTTTGAACATACAGGGATATCGGATACGTGAGGTATCGATTGGGAGGTTGGAGTATTGGCTAGTGCATTTATTAGTTAACCTTCCTGCATGTGGCAAATGTTAATAAGTAGCTAGCTAATAATCACTGAAACATATTGCACATAAATATGGGAATACAGCAATATAACAAAACTTAAAAAACAATATTGAAGGTTGTCTTTGTATTCTGAATTCTCATTTTAAAATGGATTGTTCTAAAACTGTGGTACCCCATGGCTGTTCCAAAATCCATAGTGGCATTGGACTTTCAATTGTTCATTCTTCACCTTGTATACAAGTTTGAATGGCTTTTCTTGAGATACAATGGCTTTAGCTACCCCCAAGTGGGCAAAAGTTTTCCTCAAATCTTTGTGGATACCAGCAGCTTGTTTAAATATATGCATAAGCTTTCCTCATGTCGGTAAATTCAACGACGTGTTCCACTGTTGTTCGAGTTGTTTTGGTTGCAAAGCAAGTATTTGCTGTGCATATGCGCACAATATGTTCAAAAATTTTACCTGGTAAATCTCTTACAAGAATTGTTTTCCACCCAGTTTGGACAAGGGCTTTCTTTCTCAGCCTTTTCGTAATTTGACAATGCCAAATCGATATTTCACGAACGGCAAACGGGTGTATTTCTACAATGTGATGCTCCAATTTTTCGAATTTGTCCTCGGCAATCACTTCTTTGCAAAGGCCACCTGCTATTTTAACAGATTGTTGAACATTCTCGAAGATTCCATATATTTCGGACTTCCTATTGGTAAATCTTTTAGGTATTTTGCTTTCCCGTTTGACAAAACGTCTTCGACAAACAAATTTAGATTACTGGCGCTACGAGTATTAGTTGCCATTTTGTTTTTACATATCTTTGATATGCGCGATATGGCGAACCTAGCCTTGCTTTCGTGCGCAAGCATTTTCACAGTAAAAAATCCCCAACGTGATGTTAAATCAATGTTTGGAAAATATGGGCGAGGGGGTGCTGCATGCATGTGTTTCTAATCTAGTATTATTACCAGTCACCATATTATCAGCAAATTGTCCAGAATATGTGTTGACTTAGTTGTTTGAAGTAGTGTAGATGTCATGCAGCACTATGATTCTGAATTGTGCTTTTATCTGCAAATTGTTTAAAAAGATATTTTCTGGCAGGTCGCAAGACTGAAATATTGTAAATGATGCAGGTATAAATTTAAACAACATATAACTCTAGCTATAAAAGAGTGAACATGCTACTCAATTGACACTGCTGTTAAATGCTGAAAAGAAAGGTTGAAATGTGTCAATATGATCTTATCACAGAGGCTGTGGGTTTGCTTTTTCATATACCCTTACAACTGCAAGGGTCAGTGTTGTATGGTGATTCCACTGATCGTCAGGGACGTAAGAAAGCATCTGATGTTGTCGGAGGATTTTACCTGAAATCTGAACTTCAATGTGTAATATTTATGTAATGTGATTTATGTCTTATAAATTACCGACTGCCCCTGTAGCAACCGCATGTGCACGCATTCATTCTCCGAAGCTTTGTTTTCTTGGCATTCGACAAACATTAAAGATAGCACACTTTTGGGATAATTTGGCTAGGAGTAACAATCCTCCTAGCCGATTTATTTAAGTAAACAAAACAATATTTATTAATACATAAGTGTTTGAAAATACTAATGTTTCATGCCAAGAAAAGGGTGGAGCTAAATTATCGTCAAATCATCGAGGCGAAACTGAGATGAACCCCACCCCAAGGAGACTGAATGTGTGCACTAATAATCACAGTAATGAACGGTTGTGACAATGCGAACAGCCGCCCCTTGCTGGCCATTGCATCCTCGCCTCGAAATCCGAACTGAAATACCATACATGCTACATAGGCAGCAAGCAATTTTGATTAGGAAAATTTGTAAACGCAGCCGCCCATGCAGGCTGCAGGAAGTAATAAATCAACATGCTGAATATATAAAATAAAATGAATTTAATGCCACTGCACCGCTTAATGTTCAGTGAGAAGGATATAGTATTGTCGCGCTAGTCGGCAGATTAGCAAATTGAATGCCGCGTTTGTCCCTACTAAACAGGCAAGTTCAATCATACTAGTCGAGGATCAAATAACAAAAAGATCGGATAATTGCACAAAACACAAATGCATAATTACATATAGAATACACGCCACCGCCCTTGCCAATGACGTAGATTGCTGGAGTGAACAAGAGAAATTGTGCTCTGTGCAAAAACCCGACCCCAAAGCACTCATCCAAGAAAATAGCATGATCACCCGTGCTGATCACGCTCAAATTAAGATGTAAGTGTTAGATGACCCAGAGAATACAACATTCCGAGACAAATCCCCCCACGCGATTTATCCCCGGATGTTAGAATCGTACCCAGCTTAAGTCGCCAAAGTAGAAACGCGCAAGTATTTTAAAAATGTGTTCGATTTCCCTAACCCGAACCCTTTGGTATTAGCCTGAACGTATACGCAACCCCGAAACCTACAAACCATTTCACTCGGACCAAAACGAAACCCACACGCGGTATTTGACTTTCAAACCGAAACGTACCGAAACGTACTGGCGAGCATGCGTAGATTGAAAAGAGGTTAGAAAATCAACGTACGCGATTAGAATGACATCCACTAAATTCTGAAATTTAAATTGGTGCTTTTGATACGTCTCGGTGCGGTACGGTTGAAGTAGAATACTGGCTTAACAAAATGCAAACGGTTTGAATTCACGTTGACGCTTTTCCAAACAAAATATCTTATCTGTTTTTGCAGGTCATGTATCTATTCCTCCACTCGCATTCTCAAAGAGAAATTGGACCTATAGATCCTACTGCATATACCGTTGGTATATACTGCATATAACGTATATACATGCTGATTGTTGTTGAATGCAGGTTAGCGGCAGTATATTATACCGGCGTAGGCCCGTATTTCCTATTATTCCCGTGCCGTATATCCTAGGAGATGTGCCCCCTACAGCTTCTTCTAAAACCAAGATCCTAAAAGTGTTTCTGGTTAGCATTTATAGTTAGTTTTGCATAATATATATTAGTTTCGAAATTCTATAAATTCAGTCGCATAGTGCAAAATTAGTCTGAATAACAATGAAACGAAGTGAAAATGATTGCGCATATAAATCTATTTAAATATATTTGTAAATAATTAGATATGGCCCATGGGGTAAGGTTTTCAAAGAACAACATGTCTAAAATGGTATGACATATACATGCCTGAAATGACATATATACGTGCCTAATGAGAACTATAAGTCCACATTTGTGAATATGATGACACAAGGCAAACACATATACTGTATGCATGCTATTTCACTTCGTATCATCATAGCACGCAATAATATAGGTTACCCAGGCTTTTATAATAGCGCGGTTATATTGTTATCA
>CACRXK020004723.1:0-13117 GCA_902702795.2 Paramuricea clavata | reverse complement strand
ATTTATGTAATGTGATTTATGTATTATAAATTACCGACTGCCCTGTAGCAACCGCATGTGCACGCATTCATTCTCCGAAGCTTTGTTTTCTTGGCATTCGACAAACATTAAAGATAGCACACTTTTGGGATAATTTGGCTAGGAGTAACAATCCTCCTAGCCGATTTATTTAAGTAAACAAAACAATATTTATTAATACGTATATGTTTGAAAATAGTAATGTTTTGGATAATTTGGCTAGGAGTAACCATCCTCCTAGCCGATTCATTTCAGTAAATAAAACAATATTTATTAATACATAAGTGTTTGAAAATACTAATGTTTCATGCCAAGAAAAGGGTGGAGCTAAATTATCGTCAAATCATCGAGGCGAAACTGAGATGAACCCCACCCCAAGGAGACTGAATGTGTGCACTAATAATCACAGTAATGAACGGTTGTGACAATGCGAACAGCCGCCCCTTGCTGGCCATTGCATCCTCGCCTCGAAATCCGAACTGAAATACCATACATGCTACATAGGCAGCAAGCAATTTTGATTAGGAAAATTTGTAAACGCAGCCGCCCATGCAGGCTGCAGGAAGTAATAAATCAACATGCTGAATATATAAAATAAAATGAATTTAATGCCACTGCACCGCTTAATGTTCAGTGAGAAGGATATAGTATTGTCGCGCTAGTCGGCAGATTAGCAAATTGAATGCCGCGTTTGTCCCTACTAAACAGGCAAGTTCAATCATACTAGTCGAGGATCAAATAACAAAAAGATCGGATAATTGCACAAAACACAAATGCATAATTACATATAGAATACACGCCACCGCCCTTGCCAATGACGTAGATTGCTGGAGTGAACAAGAGAAATTGTGCTCTGTGCAAAAACCCGACCCCAAAGCACTCATCCAAGAAAATAGCATGATCACCCGTGCTGATCACGCTCAAATTAAGATGTAAGTGTTAGATGACCCAGAGAATACAACATTCCGAGACAAATCCCCCCACGCGATTTATCCCCGGATGTTAGAATCGTACCCAGCTTAAGTCGCCAAAGTAGAAACGCGCAAGTATTTTAAAAATGTGTTCGATTTCCCTAACCCGAACCCTTTGGTATTAGCCTGAACGTATACGCAACCCCGAAACCTACAAACCATTTCACTCGGACCAAAACGAAACCCACACGCGGTATTTGACTTTCAAACCGAAACGTACCGAAACGTACTGGCGAGCATGCGTAGATTGAAAAGAGGTTAGAAAATCAACGTACGCGATTAGAATGACATCCACTAAATTCTGAAATTTAAATTGGTGCTTTTGATACGTCTCGGTGCGGTACGGTTGAAGTAGAATACTGGCTTAACAAAATGCAAACGGTTTGAATTCACGTTGACGCTTTTCCAAACAAAATATCTTATCTGTTTTTGCAGGTCATGTATCTATTCCTCCACTCGCATTCTCAAAGAGAAATTGGACCTATAGATCCTACTGCATATACCGTTGGTATATACTGCATATAACGTATATACATGCTGATTGTTGTTGAATGCAGGTTAGCGGCAGTATATTATACCGGCGTAGGCCCGTATTTCCTATTATTCCCGTGCCGTATATCCTAGGAGATGTGCCCCCTACAGCTTCTTCTAAAACCAAGATCCTAAAAGTGTTTCTGGTTAGCATTTATAGTTAGTTTTGCATAATATATATTAGTTTCGAAATTCTATAAATTCAGTCGCATAGTGCAAAATTAGTCTGAATAACAATGAAACGAAGTGAAAATGATTGCGCATATAAATCTATTTAAATATATTTGTAAATAATTAGATATGGCCCATGGGGTAAGGTTTTCAAAGAACAACATGTCTAAAATGGTATGACATATACATGCCTGAAATGACATATATACGTGCCTAATGAGAACTATAAGTCCACATTTGTGAATATGATGACACAAGGCAAACACATATACTGTATGCATGCTATTTCACTTCGTATCATCATAGCACGCAATAATATAGGTTACCCAGGCTTTTATAATAGCGCGGTTATATTGTTATCACGTAATCGTTCTTGTGTTGATAATATACAGTTATATCAATTACACGAGTGGAAATTGGGAAAACAAGAAATTATGTGGAAACACGTGTTTTCACACAATTTCGAGTTTTCCCAATTTCCACGAGTGCTGATATACAGCTATATATCAATACGGAAAAAAATGTTTTATATTTGTTTCACAATATAACGCAAAGAAATAAATAAAAGAAAGAAATTTCCCAACGTTTAGCCAATCAGCGTTCAGAATTTTCAAATGCTATATTATAATTAACAAATATAAAACATTTTCCGTGTTGATATACAGTTATATCAACACGACTGGAATTGGGAAAACGAGAAATTGTATGGAAACACGACGCCCAAAGGGCGGAGTGTTTTCATATATACAATTTCGGGTTTTACCAACTCCCACGAGTGTTGATATAAGTATATATCAATACGGAAAAAATGTTTTATATTTTCTTGTAATATAGTAATGTCAAAAGCCCGAAGGATAAGAAAAATTTCCGTGTTTAGAAGCGGCGGAAAATTTCTCGTGTTGACATTGAGTTATATCAACACGGCTCTTAGCCAATCAGCGTTCGGAATTTACAAATGCTATATTATAGACGAGTGTCCCTATATGTCGTGTGTCGTGGGTTAAAAGTTGTGTGTCGTGGGTAAAGTCGTGGGTCATAAAATGTGCTAAAAAGGCATTTTTTCACGAAGAGATTATTTTTATTTTTAATATTTTTTTCGTACTTTTTCCATTTATGCATTAGATAAATACAGGAAAATTTAACGCAACAAATCTCCAGTAATAAAATAATTTCTTATCTTGCTGTTACCTATAGTATAACAAGTAAATGTTTGATTTTGTTTCCGTTTCGTATAGTCTAATAAGCCTATAGAGTATAAATTTATTGTTTGATGATAAAATGTCTTAAGTTATAGGACTAGGTTTATCAGTTAGCTTTGGAAGTGTTCTAGTCCCTATCATGAACGTCGCGAATAACTATGTCGATTGCATATGTCTGATACAAACATATTTCAACATATTGAGCTATAAATTTTACGCTGCAGTGCGGCCAGTGCCTGATTAGTGGCTAACGCTCGAGCCTCAAATTTTGCTATTTATCTCCTAGACCTAGTATATGTTCGTGGCCCTTAAAGGTAGACAAACATTTCATGTGTATGTGGCGTTCGGAAAGATTCCATAAATTGCAACGATTTGGGATTTCCCGATTAAAAACCGAAATGATTTGTGCGATGTCGGGCTAATTGCCAACCGAGCGCGCTAGCCGCTGTTATTTCGACAGAATATGATACCTCTACACTTTTCAGCCGTAATTTTCAGCGCGCATTGCAATCATATACAGATCGTTTAATTTAGCTTCAAAAACTTGATAAAAAACATGTTATTCGTATTGGTTCCCACTGAGCGCAATGGTGTCATAGTTGCCAGAGGCAGAGCACATGCAAAGCCGCCTCGGTATAAATCATGTATGTATAAACGGGAAATCTTGCTTATTTCAGTCTAATAAAGTCAACCTTCTTCCTTTGATATTAATGTACGCAACATGCTGCGCATTTTACATTTAACAAAATAAGTTTTTGAAGCTAAATTAAACGATATGTATATGATTACAATCCGCGCATTACGTATTACAAAAAGTGTAGAGGTATCATATTCTGTCAAAATAACAGCGGCTAGCGCGCTCGGTTGGCAAATAGCCCGACATGGTGACATCGCACAAATGATTTCGGTTTTCAATCGCGAAATCCCAAATCGTAGCAATTTGTGGAATATTCCAGTCCGAACGCCACATACACATGAAATGTTTGTCCACTTGTCTTTTAAGGGCCACAAACATGTACTAGGTCTAGGAGATAAAATAGCAAAATTTGAGGCTCGAGCGTTGGGCACGTAGAATTTATAGCTCAATATGTTTGTATCAGACATATGCAATCGACATAGTTATTTGCGACGTTCATGATAGGGACTATAACACTTCCAAAGCTAATAAACCTATATCCGAATATCCTATAACTTAGGACATTTTACCATCAAACAATACATTTATAGCGGACTTATTATAAGACTATACGAAACCGAAACATTTACTTGTTATACTATGGATAACAGCAAGATAAGAAATTGTTTTATTACTGGAGATTTGTTGCGTTAAATTTTCCTGTATTTATCTAGCGCATAAAAGGAAAAAGTACGAAAAAAATATTAAAAATAAAAATATGAAAAAATGCGTTTTTAGCACATTTTATGACCCACGGCTTTACCCACGACTTTTAACCCACGACACACGACATATAGGGACACTCATTATAGACGGGTATTCTGCAATTTAGCCGATTACGCAAACTAACTATGAATGTTGAGAGGAATATCTAGAAATTTGGATTTAGTAGAAGCTTCACGATTTCCGCGCCGCCTAAAGATAAAGTAAATGATACTGCGCGAGAGAGAAAAACTTGTCGGAAACGGCGTGCGGCTTGCGACCGGAATTGAGAGTATACTTGTATTATCAATTGGCTAGCAAAATCTAACTGAACGAAACCCGCACGCGACAGTTATATTATATATTTTACCGGAGAGCATGCAGAGGCGTTTCCACGGAAATTGTCGTTGTTTTGTCTTTTTTTGCAGGCCATTCACTCGCGTTCGTCTGAAGAAATGTCAACTAGACGCTATACTAAAAGCCAATACAGCAAAAAGGAACATGCAGGTACTTGTAGCGAAAGTCATTTTCGAATTGATATCAACTTAAATAAAGTATATGGCATTACATGTATGTAATACCGCGCGATATCGTGAACCGGCGAGAGAAATCTAAAAACTGGAAATAACATTGACTGCGGAATAAAAAACTGATCTCACTCGCCAGGAAAATTATAGTATAACTTTAAAATGCATTTCAAACAATCATAAATTCATTGAAAAAATCACACGAGACTCGTGTGTATATTGCATACCATTTCACTGTATTGTAACTTACGCAATCAGAGAAGAAAATCACACACTGAAGCTAACAATGAGTTCAGGTATATTACATGTGCAAAGGCAGACACTATATATTATATAATATATACAGCCACTTCAAAAAAGGTTGCCTGCCCCTTGCAAACCTTTTCTCTGAACCTTAAACTCTAAAACTCTAAGCGTGCAAAGCTTAATGTGAGCATAAGTTTCAAGCTCAGTACTCTGCTTAGAATTTAATAATTAATCAATCAAACTTTATTTACCCACGGTACTATTTCACAAAGACAAAAACTAAAATATTTACAAGATGTGATCTTCCAATAGGCCGTGCTATATATGTATGAATAATTACATGCAATTATAAAAATATTTTATTAAGTTAATATAATAAAATCGAAGAGAAAAAGAAAAAAGATAAATTGATTATCAAGAATTATTACGACTATTTGACACTAGAGCCCGTGAAACGTTTCCTAACAATGTGTTCGGATTTATCCGCGTGCAAACTAAGCTACATATCTTACAAACTATATAAAGCTACACGTGGTAAAAAGGTATCATGAAATGAAACTGTGCGAGAGAACTGAAAAAAAACTCTTGTCGGAAACGGCGCACGGCTTGTGATCGGAATCGAATGCATATATTAGTACTCACTATTATCAATTGGCGAGCAAAATCTAGCCGAACGAAACCCGCGCGCGACAGTTATATTATATATACTAAGAAATAACAGAACTCTTAATAATTAGGCATAAGCTACTGTTGTGCTAGAGCTTGAAGCGAAAGTCGTCTCAAATTGATATCATTTAAAAAAGAGTCTACGTTATGATATGCATGTGATACCGGCGAGCGAAATGTAACTGAACGACCAATCGCGCGCGCCACAGTCAGTATATTACAAGCATTTATTACAAATAACATTGACTGCGGAATAAAAACACTCACTCGCCAGGAAAGTTCTAGTAAAACTTTAATTAATGTGGTCGTTGTAAACAATCGTAATCTCATTGAAAAAATTACACGAGACTCGACTCGTATACATGTCGAGTTTTCACTGCATTGTGTTACACACACACAATCACACAAGAAAATCACGCACTGAATGCGAAAGTTCCTAACAATGTGTTCAGATATATACACGTGCACTACAATATATTTATGTCATTTGGCGATTGAGTTAACAATTTAACTAACGTCCCTCGCAATCCGAGCACAAGAGAATGCGGAACCTGCCTTGCAAATATGCGATGAACGGATCGATATCCAACTGAGCGAAACCTGTGCGCGACAGCACATGGACAAATCGAT
Organism: Paramuricea clavata; assembly: GCA_902702795.2. Classification (NCBI taxonomy): domain Eukaryota; kingdom Metazoa; phylum Cnidaria; class Anthozoa; order Malacalcyonacea; family Plexauridae; genus Paramuricea; species Paramuricea clavata. Next base: position 6,780 of record CACRXK020004723.1, on the reverse strand, counting down.
AACCTTAACTACGGATGTAAAAAACCGCACTCGCTCGCCAATAAATACACCGCGCCGGACACAAACAGTACAGGCATATATGATGAGAGTGTAGGCGTCGCATGCGATCAAAAATCACATGACGCCCGCACACAATTATTCGACAATTATATTATGTATGTTGAAGCACACCCAACTGTATATTCGCCGTGTGTCTCTTACAATCTGAACGCAAAGGAAATTCTGAGCTTCTTGCGCCTATAATTATGGCGTGCAATAATTATGAATCAATCTCAGTTTTAAACGTCTAATTAAACACCGCCTCGGCGCGGTTGTCGTCGTTTACTGGCTAACATTTATACGTGACGGAGTGAAAATACATTCTATAAACAGGGAACAATTGACATATACTGTTTTCCTTTAGCGGTACAATGTATATTTTCCTGCTCTAAGATCAAAGTTTGATGTGGCGCGCGAGCACATTTTGTGAGTTGCCAAGCCGGGCAGGAAAGCAACATTTTACGATGCAGACTATTCAGCGTTCGTGAAAATACATTCTAATGGCGATAAAGGTCCACTGAAGCGCGCGACAAAGCTACGATCGGCATGCCATAAAGATTACGATATTAAAAATTCTAAACCAACGAGACTAACTAGGTTTGTTTCACACTGTGTCCGGTTAATAATTTCTGCTCGCAATGTACTTGTGTGCACAACAAGGCAAGTCAATACAGGCAATTAAAAAATTATAGCTAAATTATAGAAATGAACCTTTAATTGTGCGGTGTGGAACTCTTGCTTCTTCACGCCAACCAAGACATTCATGGAGGCAGTCTATAAACTTGTGTTCACGCCAGACTAATAAAGTAATGAATATAAATAGTAGCGCCTTGAATAGCGCACCCAATTCGTATTCAAATCACGCGCGACGCAGAACTCTCAGGTTACAGCGCCATCGGATTGGTCGATTTTCCAAGTTCCCTATTGGTTGCAAACACTCAATTCTCATTGGTCCCCATAAACAAATTTTGATCCTTGTTCAATCTGATGTTGAGTTTCTTATCGTTCTTCACCTTTAGACCGGCAAGGATCGAAAGAAGAAACGACCACGAGAGACATTTACTCACACATCCTACCAAGAAATTGTGGACATCCATGAATGTGCTATTTGTCATAGGATAATAAAATAAATGGATAGCTGAGCTGACGTGACCTAATGTTTTCAATGGGCTGATGGCGTGGTTGCATATTGAAACCTAGTTGCAAACCAATTTCTCAAAATGTTTAGCAATAATACAGCAAAACTACATTTTAGTCAAAGAGAAAATACTGAATATAACCACGCCATGAAATCTTTTAGTTACAATTGGCGACGCGGAAATTTCATAGCTACAAATCTGAAACCTTGAATACCAGTTATTTTACAATCCATGATGAAACCAAGGGAAGTGTATCATAACATTCTTGTCAACGTACCGGCAATCATCATGGCATGTGTCAAATTATAAACTCAGGCTGGGAGTGTTTAAATCAAGACCTATACCCACATAGACTTGACATATTCAATAAGGCGTGTAAAATACGCTCGTTCGTTGCGCCATCGAGTATCTTCAGATCGACCGGTCTTGGCAATCAACACCTGGAATTCTATCCGATAAACTTTAAACATACGTAGAAGCTCCACAGTTAGCTGGCATTGACAATCTAGCCGATAGGAGAATCATCAGATATGTCAAAAATACACGAGCAAAATGAAAAGAACAAATCATCCCTTAGTGACAAACTAGAACTGTAATTATGAGCCGTTATCAGTACTACTAGAGAAAAAACTGAATGAAGTTTTCAAGATCTGTGGAAGTACTGAAAAGACGCTGGAAAACTTTTTTATATTTGAAAAAAAAAACCCAACCCTTTAGTGCAATAATTTCGATACAGGCCTCCAAACTACATTCTATGCACCAATGGATCATTTGGAAAAAGGCGAAATTCATTAGCAGCGAAATTCATTAGGAACAGGAAAACAAGCGAAAATCAGCTTTAGCCGTTGTTGTTTAATTAATTGAAGGCCTATATCCTCAAAACTATCGCACAAAATCAAAAAATTATTTTTAACTTATTAACTAATTTTAATAAAAGCCTATTTCATGCAGTCACCACTTTCGTTGCAAACATAAAATTAGATTTTATATAGATTGTTTGGATAAAATTGTACTAGTTTGAAAATATATAAACTCTCTGTAATTCAGACGTCTTTGTAACTGCGAAAGAGCAGTTCAATAAACCATGGTTATATATTAAGATTATATATGTGTGGCATTATTTATTTAATTATAAACTGTTCAAGGACAATTCGTGTGTTTGTTGCAACCGTTGCATCCATGGGTGGTGGTGATTCTCTGAACTCCTCCATTCGAAAATTTAAATTTTCACCCAACCACTGCCTATATAGATCCCTTTCTACACTACTCTCCGAGGACAGTTAAGTGCAGCAAAAGTCGCTTAGTTTAGCTTATTTTATTTTACAATCACACAGTTGATTTTAATTTAAAACAATATAGCAAAAAAACAACAGTTATTTTAGTAACTACAACGCTCTTCCGATGGAAAATTCTGTGGAAGAGATGATGGTTAAGTATGTTTGTGCCGTGTGCGAGTTTCTCGTCGAAGCGATACGCTCTCAGCACGAGCATACCGTAACAACACAGTTGGGAGATTGGCTCGCCGAATTTTACCGCTCCCTATTCACCCAGCGTGATGGTAGGTAACTTTCTTCAAAACCAAACTAATTGTATAAAGTGCATGAAGAGAACTCACAATATTAATAATTATAAGGTGGCTCGATACGGAAAGATCAACGTATGAATTAATAAATAGAACTCATATGAGAATTTGAAGAATTTTGCTGAATCAAAATAGTTTTATCGAAAACTTTTCATGTCAAGACATCTTAATTGAAGGTGACGTCCACTCCTGTGCACATGCGCGAACTTTGTTCACGTTTTGAACTGCTATATTTGTAAAAACGAACTGAATATCTAACACTTTTCTGGTTCGCCATACTTGTAAATGAACATAAATTATAAAGATGCTAAATTTGGGCACAATATTTATAATGTTAATGATGTTATAAGCAGAACAGATGCGCAGGACGGAGTGGACATCATCTTTAATTATACAACCAAACTAGCATGCATAATGACGTCACAAGGCTGGATGTCCGCGAGGAATGCTGGTCTCAGTAGTAAAAAAATTAAACAATTCAAAATGGCCACTATCGAAGTTTTCCCAGCCGATGACATTTTCCCAGCGTTCCGCGCGGGCAGCAAGCCTTGTGACGTCATTATGCACAAGATCGATTGCGTAAAACCATGGATAACAAAATAAATGGATAGGACTCTAGCTGACGTAAGCAAAGACAATCTAGTTGCAATCTGTGACGTCGCACATATTGCAAAGTTCTCGGCATTTTTGTTGTTTCGCTACACTAATTGTCTTAAAAACATGCCTAAGCCACGACAAAGTATTCAAGGTGAATGTTTTTCGTCTTTGCTTTTTGTAGTGCTTCAAATATTTGCTAAAATTGACTGGGAATACTTAGAGATTTCATCGTAGAATGGCGTAGTTATATTAACTTGCTCTTTGACTAAAATGTTTAGCTGTATTATTGCTAAACATGCCGTTTTTGAGAATTTGGTTTGCAACTAGGTTTCAACATCCAATCACGCCCATCAGCCCGTTGGAAACATTAGATCACGTCAGCTAGTTTCCTATCCATTTATTTTATTATCCAAGGTAAGACTAATTATCTACTCGCAGGAATCCTACCGGTTCAACAGATCCGGCCGGATCTACAGGCAGGTGTGCCAGCGAATGGCAACAGAAGGTCAGGTACAACAACGACCCAAAACACCACCGCCACCACTACCACTACAGCCACCGACAATCCTACGGCACCAAAACGACGACGTGTCAGGACAGGCAGGGGTGCGCCAGGGATAGCATGGAAACGCGTTGTCACTGAGCGCCAAAAACGTCGCAGGCGCCAAAAAGGAATGGCGAATGCACCACCACTGGCGCCATCGCCACCAACACTACCACCAGCACCACCTCCTACCCAACCACAAACACTACCACCACCGCCACGTGCACAGACACCACCACCTACGGGGGAACCTTCCCGAAAGACACCACGGGCACAGGTCAGTTAATTACATTACATTGAACTTCAAATATATAACAAATGTGTCTTGTTACACATTTAATTAAGGTGGCTCGATACACTTAATTTTCAAAAATGCCGGTAACTTTCACGTGTTCAAACAAATAGATTTTAGTAGCAGTTTGTTCGTTCAAAATGGTCTTGTATTGTTGGAAAATAGACATGGTGGTCACCCACAAGTTTTAATATTTTCATGCTTTATTTTACTTGGAATATAACAAAAATTCTGTAGTGCCTACACATTTTGCCATTGCAGAAGGGTTTCTTTTTAAAATTCTATGCAGAATGAAAGTCCTTTGGCGTTGCCATGCAAAATATGAACGTATAGGTCAGCAGACAGAATTTTGATTACTGTACCGAGTCACCTTAAGAAATTGTGCTGTGCCGTGAAACTATTTATAGAACGTTTCAAACTAGTCAAATGGCGCGAATATCTTTAATTGCACGCAGGACACCAAAATATAATGTTTCTATCGCTTCTATCTAAATGTGTACCTAGGTCCTTGATGAATTCAACAAGAAGAAGCGGATCAAGAACTTCAAGGAGCTCGCCGGCGTTACGGACAAGGAAGGTTACGATCCCCATGAGCTACTTTTGTGGAAGAAAGATCTCCGCGGGTGGCAACTGCTTGAAGAATCTTTTGAGGACCCGTTGCGGGATAAATGGCGTGCACTTCGATCGATGCCGAAGATTGCAAGCGACCCACAGCTGATTGATGCTTTCTTCGAGCTCGCCAGCCTAGCCAATGGCTTCGCGAACCAAGCGGCCCATATAAACGGCTACTTGGTGCAGGAGGTCCTTCAAGTTGGAGATCAAAATGGCTTTGCACCGGAGCAAGTGCTCGACGACCTCGTCGCATCGCTGGATGCAAAGTCATATGCGATGTACCGCCGCCACTTGGAGGAATGCAAATGTGGAGCTTGCGAGGCCGTCCTCCAGTATGATGATGACTGCGGGCAGGGGGAAGTCGAGGGAAGACCGTCGCACTGCGTACGAGTTGAGCCGTGGGTGCAGATGGTGAGGAAGTTCTCCCGGGGACTGTCGGGAACGACGCTCAGAAACTGCGAGTACTTCTTCGCCTCTACACCGAAGATGTCCCCTCCTACGCTGTCATTGGCCATACCAACTGATGTCCAGGCTTGCACCAGGTGATACATGAAACGGTATTTGCAAGGGTTGCCAGCGGATTACGAGGACTACCCAGAGCAGTGGCGCAGATGCACTCCGTTTAAGCATATACGTGCCGAGATGGCCAAGGTGTCCCGCGATCTTGTCGCAATGCTGGATGGTGACTCTGGCCATTTGGTCATAGACAAGGAGACGGATGAGGCACTACTAGCACACGTCACACACAGGTATCGGCAGCACAACACCATCCGCTTTCGCATGATGGGAAACGACGTGCCGGAACGTGCGACAGCCTTCCGGTTGTATGGCGAGCACGTTGGCACATCCACCAGATGACAGGTTCTTCAAACATACCACTCGGGAGTTGAGAGCATGCGTTGCGCGCGGCGCATACTCGCAAATAGTCACCGCGTGTTCTTCCGTATTCCCATGGATGAGTCTGGCCTCCCGGCGCACAACCTTGACAAGTATGATTGTCTATTGGTCGATATATACGAAAAGGAAAACGATGGTGATGAATGTATCTTGCTGGCGGAACGCATTGCCGAAAGAGGGTCATACGTTTCCCATCCTGGACGGAGGACTTGACAAAGATGTGTTCGACGCAATGGTTCGGGCGAAACAGGCACGTTCTGGTTCTTTCCAGCTTCCAGGTGAAACCAGACAGTTCCCATTTAGACCATGGGACACACACGATGAGAGCAGCACATCTACGCAGGAACATCCGGTCGACGACGATCACATCACATCATTCGTAGTGCTGAAATCTCCTCTGGCGAACAAAGGTCTTGTATACACGGCACCCTCCACTATCCCAAATGCAGGCACGGGCTTATTCTTGCGTCCAAGGCGAACTAGTCTACTGGCAGGAAGTTATCTTTGTAAATATGCAACGTCCTATACAGCAGAACGACCCACTTCCGAAGCTGGTAAGTCTGTTGTGATCACTAAACCCATATAGCTAAGATAGTCTACGATAATAGAAATTGAAATATAGGGACGTCTTCAATAACTTTAAGGCGGCTCGGCTTTACGTCATTGTTATTGAATATTGAGTATTGTGTCTATTGAGTATTGACTGATTTTATATATCGGCATCGTGATTTTTAGAGTACAGTAAATCGTCAATATATACAACTGTCTCTACTGTATTTTCTTCGAGAAAAGAAAATTCAACCGCAACGCAAAACAACATTGAATTATTAAAGTATACTATGACGTATATAGATAGTAGCGCTATATAATTATGATATTACAGCACTGGAGATGCCATGTAGCCTATCACTGTCTCTGTTTCATAGCTGGTCTAAATTGTATTGGTAGCAATAGCTAAATTTTTGCCCTCGAGAAAGAGCAATATTGCTGATGTGACTGCTCTCATATTCCAGGCATCACACTGTCGTTATTTTGAGGGAAGTGTGAACGCCTGAGCATGCGTCTTGTTCCATTGAAA
>CACRXK020004722.1:0-25977 GCA_902702795.2 Paramuricea clavata | reverse complement strand
GTGTTAACTGCGCATCAATTAAAATGCGCCAAACTTATATGTCCCGTACAGACGAGCCGGGGGGGGGGGGAAGGGGTCGTCATGTTTTGACCAACATTTCCCGGGATTTTGACCAAGTCGTAAAAATTTTTACTAAACATACTCAAAAATATTTTTCCAGACTAATATAAGCATATTCAAAATTTTTCCACCAATATAAGCAAGGCGAACTATTTCATAACTTTTAACAACTTCGACCATCTTATATCCGCCAAACGTTTACCAATTTTTTCCGAGTTTTACCTTCACTTTTAAGAGCAAGTTTTCTTTGTGTTAATAGCCGTCGCCGTCCTGCTAGCTAAAGGTCCCTAATAAGGGGGGCAGGGGGGGGGGGGCGAAAGAACCTTTATAGATAAAAATTCTAACCCAAAAATATGAGGTACAACGATTAAAAAGTATGAATTACGGTGAAATGTACGTAATATTGAAATATACGTGAAATTTTCTGGAATGTGTCAAAAATTGTGTTTTCAAAATTTTTTGCCCTTGTTTTGGTGAATTAAGATCCCGGAAAAATTTTCGCAAACGAAATATTAATTAGTGATTGCTCTTACGTCAACATTGCCCCCCTGTGCCCTACCCTCGCTCCGGCGTCCCTGTTGACAAGTGTACAAGAGATACTTCTACAGTTTTGGCAAACAAAATAAATGCAGCCTCGACGTGAAATGTTTAATAACTAGAGCTGTGCGGTTAACCGAAAAATTCGGTTCTTCCGGTACTTTTTTCAGCACCGAAAAACTATACGCAAAAAAACGGTAGTTTCGGTTTTAATTTCCCGTTTAACACCCACCTGATTGCAGGTTGAAATGTTTGGAAAATAACAAGATTGTGCTCTTTGTGTACAATATGCACTGTACTAAGTGCTCAAATAGTTGATAGTTTAGTTGTGATAGTTATTTTTGTGAACTTGCTTTAAATTTTTTTAAAAACTAAGAAATATTACATCTTCATAAATAAATTCCAATTGTTCTTTTAAAATATTCAGAGATTTATACAAACTTACAAAGACATAAATTCATCTATTTAGTAAAAATGCTTGAAACATACATAAATGAGTTCATACATTTGTACTGTTCTTCTTTTTTGAAAATAACCGAAACCGAACCGAGGTTTTTTTGTTCCAAAAAAACCGAAACCGGAACCGAGATAAAATTTTTGGAACCGCACAGCTCTATTAATAACATTCCGTGAAAACAAGCAACAAAACGTGCCAACGGGGAAACTCTTGTCATGGGAAAACTTGTTTAACAACATTTTGTACACACGAAAAAGTAAACAGGGAACTTTTGAAGGAAACTTGTCATGGGCGATACATATAAAATAGTGATTTTTAACTGGATTGGTGTAATTTTTTGTAAAATTATTTGAGGTGCCGAAGGAGGCATAATTATGAAAGTTATAATTGACATTCTCACCATCATCAATTTTGTAAGGTAGTCCGTCTTCAAAACGATGAACAGTATACTCGTCTTTCTTTGACACGTCGTAGGACACAATAAATGTCGCATCCGGGAACAAGTTTAAATTTCCCACGTGATCAGAGTGACCGTGAGTACAAACCACAAAATTAATGTCATCTGGCAACACGCCACCTTTCTCGTCCAATGCACTAGATAATAATATAATCTGCCGTAATGCCTGCAAATAGGCTATGTTATTTAGTGATCTGTTTTTATTTGGTCATCTGCAGTATTTATGTTCAGGCATCTTATCTTGCGTTGCTTTGTTGGTTTATTTTTTTTACTTGTTGCCGTTGCAGCTTTTAGCTTTACTTCAAAGCAATGTATAGTGTGGTTGACGTCATGTTCCAGCCGAATCTGTTCCTATTTCAGTCTGATTAATGACTCTCATAGCAGACTTTGCACTGGATAACAATATAAAAGGGGAGGGAGGCGAGAAAATTTAGGTTGTTCTAGTTGAAAACTCACTGTATTGTACTGCATGTACTTATTACATATTATGTTCTTATTGCACTTGTATATTTTCACAAGAATGAAGGAGAAATTCAGTTATTCAGATTAATGTGCCAATAATCTGCAGGGATGGATTTACTGTGGCAGGGGGGTGGTGCAAGGGGGTCCCAATTTAAATTAAAGTGGTGACACTGAATGGGTTGATATCTATTACTGATTACATTTACCTTAAAAGTTTGCCTTTCTCAGATGGATTTCCAGTGTCAACTATGACATTCTTCAGTCCTTTAACCAAAGTGCTTGAACCAGTAGCACGCTGTTTCCCTGGCCCTTGATTTTCTGAATAACCTTCGATTAACGGTATTATTTCATACGGATACTGGGCTTCCTGGCATGCATCATGTGGGATAGCTTGATCAACTGTGCATTAAAACAAATGAGACAATGTTCAAAGCTGAGCTAGCGCAAAACTTATCGTTACTATGTTTGAGGCCCACCAAAAAAGAGGCGACATTCCTTAAAAAGAGGTGACAGACTATATAAAAAAGAGCGACAAATGACAGCACCAGACTGGGAAAAAGCGACAAATTGCGATTTGTATTATGGGTCAAAAGTGACAGCGACATTTATTACAATAAAACAAGCGACAAAACAGCTACAAAATTAGTGACAAGCGACCTGCGTTACGCCTTGGGTTACACCTGGGGTCTTGGTGGGCCTCTATAATTATTTATAATGAACTTGAATGGTACGTCTGTGCAAGTGATGGTAATGAAGTCACAGAAAAACTTGCATTGATAGGGATGCAACTATCTGAAAAATACAAGGAGAACTTCAACGTCCTTAGCGTTACTGTGTATATAGGTGATGTGCAACCACTCCCATGGGATTCAAAGGAGAAAGAGATTTTCCCCATGTTGAATGATATTTGCATTGCAAACAAGGAATATCCTTTGTCAATGTCATCCAACATGGCGACGGTGACGTAACTTGCACACAAACCTCAATGTCTGCTCCCGAGGGCCGAGGGAAATTCCCAAGAGTTTCAAATGCTTCCTGAGACAAAGTATTTCCCAAGGATACAGACATTCTCATTGTCTGTGCCTGTGCTCTTAGTCTAGGAAAGCAAAACCTCAGCTTTGGCACCATACAATTTTGAATATCTACCCCCCTAACTAGCCTCCTCCGCAGGCATCTCGTAGTTCACGTACTTCAGAATTTTTTTGCCTGCAAGAAATTTTGCCCGATAATCGAAAGACGATGCCTGCGGAGGACGGGAGGAGGCTACCCCCTAACCTGAATGTCACGTTAATCTTGTCCTAGAAACGGAAGAAACCGATTCATAACACGAAATCAGTTAATCGTAACGTCTAACGAATTCAATTTGCACACTCTAAAGATCTCATTCAAAACTAACATCCTCTGTAGTCTGGACAGTACTAGTATAACAGCCGAAGTAAACGACGAAAGAAATGACACTAAAAATACATTGGTTCCAATAATATTTTGAACTTGCCTTCCGAACATTGAACAGCCCATCCGCGATTCTCACGTCGACTTGTAGAGCCAATTACAGAACATCTAGAAGAACCTTCGTTATGACAGTGTTCTGCCGGTCCGGCCATCACGAAGACCCCACTAGCTTCATAAAGCTGCGTTACTGTTTTCATATCATTTACTAAACAATCCACGAAATTCTTCTTTTATTTATCGTTTTAGATGCCGAACAAAATTTGCCATGTCATGTTGATTCGTCGTTTCTATTTTTGTATCTGCCTAGTCCCTTCTCCGAAGCAAATTCTTATTTTCTTAGAATCTTAGCATGTTCGTGGAACACAGATAATAGTTTGTTTCTTGGAAGAATAATTCTCTTGAAGGAACGAACTTAAAATTGCAGAATACAGGGCAATGTTTTGATAAATTTTGACACTAAATTGACACCGCAATGTTCGTGTTTACATATAGTATATTTACTATGACATTGGATACGTCATACGACCCAGAGCGTCATACCCACAGCCGGTCAGTATTCGCTTCCGCTTTTGGGATTCCCCTTGAATCAAGGATGCGTGTCCAAGGAAAACATTAAATTAAGCAGGTATTTTTTTTTAATCGGACATATTTGCATTAAATTGCATTGTGCCCTAATCACCCTGCTTTATTATTTTGCTCTGTTAACGCCAGACGGTTTTATTCGTTACGACTTAATAAGGGCCGGAGAGTGCTGGCGCCATGCAACTGATGCAAGTCATGCCAAGTCAAGAATTAAAACATTATTATCACCTTTCCAAAAATCTACACTTCATTAAATTCATGAAGGATTGCACACTTGCATACCTAAATTTTGTCTTGCACACCCTAGATCTGATCAAAAACTGCTATTCTTTGCAGACTGGACTGTATTTATACGGCCGAAGTAAATGACTAAAGAAATATATAATAAAAATACAGTAGCTTATAATAACATTTTGAACTTGCCTTCCGAACATTGAATACATCCACGATTCTCACGTTGACTTAATATAGGGCCAACACAACGTCGAGAAGCTTCATTTTCGCTATGTTCTGCCGCTCCAGCCATCACGAAGACCCCATTTGATGAAGCATTGAAGCTGTGTTGCTGTTCTCATATCATTTACCAAATAGTCCACGAATAGTCGAAATCTCTCTTTTATTGACATCGAACAAGATCGCCGAGTCATGCTGTATACTTGGTTGTTTCTATCTTAATAGCATGTGGGTGGAAACTCTGATTGACTATGCCGAGAATAACTGGGTTCTTGGAAAAATAATCCACTTCAAACAATGTCAATGAATTTAAAATTATAATATAATACTTTTTGTTTGTGAAAACACCACGTACATTTATTAGCCCGGATCTTTAGACTTTATGAATTTAAAATTGAAAAATACACGGCATTTCACGGCGATGTTTTATAATAAATGTTGACGCTAAATCATAGTTAAGCTAAATATAACATTAATTGACATTGGATAATGATACTGGTATACACACCCAAGTCACGGGAGTGTATTCACATCCGCTTCGGGATTTCCCCTACAATGTAACAAGGTCGGGTTTTTCCCCCACTAGACAATTCAGACCCTTGCTTTATCCCCTTATATTTTGTTAATGCATTGGCGTTGTATTTGCAAAATCATTTTCATATTATAGAGAAAATAATGTGAAAACTTTTACGTAACCAAGTCAAAAACTCAATAACGAAAGCGAGTCTCTTTGGACAACGTGTTGTAGTGTTGTACTTTCGTAGTTTCAATCCGGAAGGGTTTTACCAGGGCTTCTGGTTGGGGTTTTCCCAATACAAAATTACAGTTGCCGCGCAAGCATTGCGCAACGAATTTCGTCCCGCCAATCTAAAAAGACGCTAATTTTTGCTGCAATTTTGACGCAATTTCTGACATAGCGTTGAACGACAGTCACACAAAATCTGTGAGTGTGGCTCGCGTTTATTGCCGTAGATATCTTTCATTGTGATTCATTTGTTTTTTGCTTCTTCACGGCTTCTTGTGTATGTTATTTAAAGAAAACGTCCTTAGAGTCAAACGTGCTACCGACGAATACTTGACGTGGTTAGAAATAATGTTGCAAGTTGAAGAAAAAATTGCCTCATGTAAAATGTTCTCAACAAAATTAGTCACAGTCATCATTCAATTATCTTTGTAGACGCTTTCTTTGTTACCCTTAACGATCACCGTGTCTTACTTCGCCCAAAAAATGAGTAAAATGTGCTGATATATTTCAGTAATTCTTCTCAAGTTTTGAGTCAAATTTTTTGCAGTGAGGATAGTATTTCAAGAGCCTATTTGTGTGAACAACTGGAGAATTTTCATCAGCTTGTGTCCATATCCTATCTTTGTTACTGCTACCAAAATTCGTTGCCTGCATGCCTATTGCATCATGAAATACAGTAAGGCATAAAACTCAATATTTAATAACAGCCAGAAAAAAGAGTTTAATAAAAGTTCCTCCTCGGTGTTTACACGAAATTCACTCTAATTATGGCTATATTCGGTAAAATGTTCCTGGGGGTACCATTAGTCTCCTGACTGGCAAACCTACTATAATTACTTATAAGTTATAGATAAGTGATAAAAAATTCATAAAATAGGCATGCTTTTCACAAAGTAAATCGGCCTTCCCCCTCCCCCGTACAAAAAATGTTGAGGTACGAAGGAAGCAATGACCTTCTTGTCTCAATGATTTTTGCACGTGATTTTAGCTCTATATACAAACGTGATGACATCATCGACAGCAGGAAAGCGTGGGTTGCGGATGTTAGTGCGATATCAGAGATTGACAGTACCAGAGTGTTACGTCAAATCGAATAGTGTAAGTTCTTTGTGGTTACAGTATGCCAGTGCTAATGTGGTATAGTTCAGGTTTGAGTATGGTTTGAGAGATTTAGTGAAAAGCGATCCCATTGATAAAAGTCGCATTTTTTTAAAGAGCAATTTGAACGGTAGAACTTTAACAACTGCAAAATCCTTTACTCAAATCAAGACTCTCTTTAAACAGAATCCAACATATATTAATGCAGCGCTTTTCACTAACTCTCTCAAGCCAGAATAAAGAACTGACAAAGAACTCATATATGCTATATTGCCGTATTGGACTTGACATGCTGACTCTGGTATATAACCTCTTCCCCTATCTTTCTTCTTGTTGAATGTTGATGAGTCATAAGTTATATCGTGTTTATACTCTTGTTTTCAATTATTGAGTTTCAAAATGGAACTTCTATTTGGAACTTATTCACTGAATTTCGTAAAAACAATATCAATGACGTCTATAGAGAGGGTCCTGAAGGGGTAAAATGGGAACTGGGATTTGCTTACTTTTGGGTGGGAAAATGGGATTTCCTGCACTGGGACTGGGATTCATCAGCAGAAAAACAATAGAAAATGGGAATGGGATTAAGATTTGAGCAGGACAGCCACAGAGATGATGGGATTTGTGCTCTAGGACAATGCGATTTAGTCAAAATTTGGGCTGGGAAATGGGAATATGACCCCCCCCCCTTCAGGACCCTCTATAGAGGTTGCTCAAAGGCATACTAGGTTTCTCTCGACAAGCAGAGCAAGACAAAATTTTTTGCCAATATCTCATTCATTTCTTGTCCAAATTGAACCAAATTTAATCGAATTTTCCTTGGCCAATTATACCATTAACCCTACAAATTTCGTATTAATATACGTTTGATTTTTTTAGAGTTATTTTAATTAAGTACCTGAATTACAGGCGGCCACTCCCTGAAATCCAGGCTAGAGTTGTTTGTACTAAACAGGCAATTACATACACACATGCACAAACCCAGGTAAAAACATGTCCTGATGGCGGAAGCAATAACACGTACAGATATCTTTTAGTTTAATAAGAATTTTCGAAATACAATATTTCGGCACGAAATACATAAAAAATGTAAATATCATCGAGACATGCATATTGCAGGGCCTTTTTTAAGGATTTTCCCATGGGGGGGGGGCATTTTTTGAAAAGGGACCTTTCTGTGAGATAATATTTTAGAGGGGGATATGTATGTATGGGGGTCTGGGGGTGTACTCCTCCAGAAAAATTTTGAAATTTGACTCCCGGAAATGTCATTTCCTGCATTCTGAGCATCCAAATTTGCTCCAAAATTTAACCTAACTGGCTAACCATACTTGTATTTGAAATAAATAAAGGAAGAAACGCACAAAAAGTAAAAAAAATTAACCATCATTTATCATTACTTATTAGAGGAGGATAGCCATGGTCAGGTGTGTGGGGGTGTACTTCCCCAGAAAATTTTTGGAATTTGAACCACGGAAATGCCATTTCCTGCACATTCTGAGCATCCAAATTTGCTCTAAAATCTATGCTAACTATGGTTGTATTTGAAATTAAAGATGGAAAAATGCACAAAATTAAATGTAAAAAAGAATATTAACTGTAATTTATCATTACTTATTAATTAGAGGGATAATACCAAGAAAATTTTTGAAATTTGAAACCGTGAAATGCTATTTCCTGCATTCTGAGCATCCAAAAAATTAAAAAAATATTAACAATAATTTATCATTACTTAGTGGTAAAAAAAGTAACAATTTAAATCGATTTTGTTAAACAAGAACAAAGGATAAAGCCTAAAACTTACTTTCCGTTTATCTTTTGTTAATCTTCGCTGGATTGTTTATATAATTTTAGGAAAAAGGGACTTTTCCTGGGGGGGCAAAATGTGATTTCGTGGGGGGGGGGGCACAAGGGGGGACTGGGGGGCAAATGCCCCCCCCCCAGCTTGTATGTTAAAAAAGGCCCTGGCATATTGTCGACCGGATAAATTCGAACTGTCTTCACCTCGTAGCTCAGTTGGTAGACTAGTTCCCAAAGGTCGCGGGTTCGATTCCGACCCTCAGGTCAGACAAACTCTTCAGCTTGCCTGGTGCGGATGCATATTCAGAGTAACATCACAAACACTGATAAATTAATTGCCTGGCCAGTGCCCTCCAGTGCAATCAACATTCTTATATATTTTCCAACTAGTCGTATTTGATGACCTTCGCTAACAAAACTCAATGTCACATCTTTGATATTACAAGGTGATGAAGCACCTTCGTTAAAATTATAACCTAATTATGATCTTTTCATTCCTATAATTAGAGTTGCATTCCCTCCCCCAAAACTTCATTTTACAATGTTTACCTTGGCAGTTGGCACAGATATTGGAAGTAATTATAACGGCTAATTAAAATCTTTTCATTTCCAATTAGTTGCCCACCCCCAAATTAATTTCAAAACGTTTACAATGCACAGATATTGGAAGTAATTATAACGGCTAATTAAAATGCTTTCATTTTCTAATTAGTTGCCCACCTCCAAATTAATTTCAAAACGTTTACCATGCACAGATATTGGAAGTAATTATAACGGCTAATTAAAATGTTTTCATTTCTAATTAGTTGCCCACTTCCAAATTAATTTCACTATGTTTATACTTTGCATAGATATTGGAAGTAATTATAATCTAATTAAAATATTTTTATTTCTAATTAGTTTCCCTCCCTAAAATTTAATTTTAAAGAGTTTATACCGTGCACTACCCTGGATTCCAGAGCCTTCGACAGTAAATAATAAATTGAAACGTCGCGAAGGCTCTGGTTGAACGGGGAGATTCTTTGATTAAACCGCGCCAATCGCAAAACAGAATTAGTGGTATAGTACAGAATCTGTACTAAAACCACTAATTCTGTTTTGTGATTGGCGCGTTTAATCGAAGAATCTCCCCGTTCAACCACAACCTTCGCGACGTTTCAATGTATTATTTACTGTCGAAGGCTCTGGAATCCAGAGTAACCGTGCACAGATATTGCACTTTATTTAATTAGTTGATTAAATTAACACAAGATATTAACACATATTTGTATAATCCATATATTGCAATGATAGTCGAATGATTTGGAAAAAGTACTTAAAATTTTATATCAGTTATAGTATAAACATGTAGCTAGATTTTATACTGAGATGCGGTTTTATTTGGGTTTTATTTTATTAATGTATTAATTATAATCTAGGACATCAAAAATAAAAAGTTTTAGCACATGAATTAACGTTTTGATTTTGATACAGCCAGGCTTCATGGAATCATTGCAATAATTGCATTGATTGGATGGTTATATCAAATGATCAATACTGTATGGAAACTTTGAAAAACTGCTTTGAAGCCAATATATTCATTATTACATTCCAACCGCGATGAATTGATTTAAATATTAATTAATTATGCCAAAACTAAAAGACTTTATTTATGGACCGAACGATCTAGAATGTGGATATTTCAAAATTAAGCTTACCAAGCTGACTCGATCCTGACTTCAATTGCCGTTAAATTTGGAAAAAGCAACTAAAAAATTCATCATCAGGTATATTGATTATTTTTATGTAACGAAATACTATTTATGTATTTAGTTACTTCTAAATTAAAATAGATTGAAAATCCTATTTTACTTTGAAATTATACTCCATTTATATAACCCCATTTTCAATTTTAATGATACTCCATTTATATAACCCCATTTTCAATTTTAATGATACTCCATTTATATAACCCCATTTTCAATTTTTTTAAATTCACATGAAGAATGATATAGGGCTCCCAGAAATATTTATAGTTTAAATATTCAAAGTTTAAATATTTATAAACCTATAACAACTGGAACGACTGCAAATTTATTTTCAGCCATTCATTTTCTTCAAAGAGTAAAATATTATCCGACCATCAACTTCCGTTTATGTTTATTTTTTCATGCATAGATATTACGAGACTCAAATATCTTGGAAAGATGTATCGTTCCGTGGTTATATTCCTGATAATTTTAATATTCATCACAACAGTGGAAACCTGGTCTCGAAGGCGAAGAACACCAAGTTATAGTACTCGTAAAAATAGCGTAAGTTTCAGAAATGCGTTTTGTATATCCATTCTCCTGTTTCAACAGTAAAACGTTTGGACAACGAAAAGCTTTTTGTCTTTCATGCGTTGCCTTCACCCGTCAGCCGATAAAATATGCCAAATGCCTATGCGAATGAGATCTCATACACTCGCAATTAAAAATCGCACATTTGGTGAAATCTGCCAACAAGCCGTCAACAAGTTGTGTCCCAAGTTATCAACAAGTTTGGAACAAGCTGTTAACAACTTGTAACAACCTTGTTGCTATTATCGGACTTGTTGCAAGGTTGTTCCAACAAGTCCGATACAGCCATGATATAGCAATATTGTTACAACCTTGTGTCGTCAAACTTGTAACATTCTTGTTATATGATGACTGTGTCATCAAGTTTGTTACAAGTTGTTAACAACTTGTTCCAAACTTGTTACAACAACTGCATGGGACCAAGCAGTGCGAACACAACTTGTCGACAGCTTATGAACAGATTTGTAACAACTTGTTTGCAGACTTGTAAAAACTTGTGCGTTTCTACGTGTAAAAACGCACAAGTTGTTACAAGTCTGGAAACAAGTTGTTACAAATCTGTTCACAAGCTGTCTGTTCTGGCACTATTTTTTGGCAGGGAATGTTTTTCATGCTTTTGGGCGGAATGGAGCCTTGCCCTTGGCCTTGCTTCCAATATCTGACCGTGAATATTCTATTTACATGCAGTGTATATCAAAAGGAAGGCTCTGTTGCCGTGAAGAGGATGGTCGAAAAACAAACTACAAGCCATGTTGTGGAAATCACAAGTGTGATAAATTGGTTTCAAAATTTTATATCAGAGTTGGACGAAAGAAAAAAACTGTCGAGTATTTTAAATGTCGCTAAGATGCAACACTGAATGCAACAGATTAACTGTAATGTTAATAGCGGATGTAAGCAATGTTTTTCAATGTTTTAATTCCAGTAATAAAGTTTCATGTGTCTATGCCTCCCACTTATCAAGAATTCCGTGAGAGCAATCAATTTGACACTATTAAAAAGGTGGTTTATTACATATACATTTTTCATCAAGTGCTAACACTGTACAGGAAATGCCGTTTCAGATACCATTTTTTTTTCTCCGGAGGACCCTCCCTTCTAAAATATAACTCACAAATGATTGAGTTGCCCTCAAAAAAATAAAATCTTGGCAACGCTTGAAAATCAAGTGGAATAGATTGAAATATGCCTATCGCCAATATTGCCCGGAATAGTTTTTGCGGCGATGTAAAACCCAAAACACTAGAGTCTAGACAGATTTTGCCGCCGAAGTCAAAGACATGCAAACACAAAATAATGTTGCTTTAATCTAATTGCATATATTAATCAGTTATCATTTATATAATAATGAATCAGCTAATTATGAACCAGCGTGTCTATATAGGTATATCATTTGAAAAGGAATCACTCAGTTAATTGTCTTTGTTAATCAAACCATACTACAGTCTATCAATAAAGATACTTTAATTTGCTTCGACGTGAATTAACATTTGGTATACAGTAGTAATGCCGGAAATACAATTCTACTGCTCACAACAAGATGGTGTGATCTTTTGAATACCACCATATGGAACGAAATCACTGTATGCCCTATAATTTCCCGCCATTCCCGTACCACATTGCTTTGCAAGGGTAGAAATCTCACTCGCATCCAAGACTCTGTTCCACACATTGACTTGAGTAAGGGAACCGTGAAAAGCGTTGTTTAACTGAAACCCTCCACCATAGCGGTCTTGATCTTGCCCGATAATCCACATACCATGTGGTGCAATGGGAGCTCCTGGCTTGAACCCAGTCCTGCTGTTTCTAAGCACGCCGTCCTTGTACGCTTGCAAAGTACCATGGATATTTTCCCATGTAATGCAGACATGATGCCATTTTCCATCGCTTACCCAAATACCCAAGCTGGAAACAAAGTACATAAAATACTAAAATTATAAGTTTACGGAAAAACTATAATGACAAATATTGTAGTTGAAAAGATGTTAATTGCATGGTAAATCACGCTTGAGAGTTGAGGTCGATGACATCTTATAAAAGTTTTAAGTCAGCACAGAATGGTCTTATGCAGTCGATTTCACATAACGGTGATAACGTTTTCTTGAAAGTTGTGAATCTTAATTTATTTTTAACTTCAAAATTATTATTAAAATTGCGGGATTACACAAACTGAAAGAACGTTCAGAACATTGTTGCGAAGTTCAAAAGTTAATAATGAAATTCACAATATCAACTTACATTACAAACCTCTGATTGGTCCCTGAAATAAAATAAGCCAATCAAATACATTGTTTACAAACCAGTTTGTGAATATGATTATAAACTTTTGAACTTCGCAAAGAAGTTCGGAATGAAGTTTGCAACTCATTTTGGGAAGAGTTCGACTGTAATGTACACCTAATCGTATAGGGATTACGCCCACCTTATTAGCACTTTGCCCAAGCAGTTGTAATTTCTTAAAAAATTCCCTGTCAGCATTTACTTACTCTTGTGGATAAAATGAGGTACCAGCCTTGGTTTTGAGTAACAAGGTAACATTTGGTAGCAAATATATAGTGATTTCATTATCACGTTCAGGAATGGCATACGACAACACATTCGGTGCATCGGAACGTTTCAGCGTTTTGATCCAGAAACATGAAGTCATTGCATTCAACCCTTCCTCAGGAGCACCACTCTGTAGAATATTTAGACTTATCAGTATAGGCTAGGTACGTGCGAGGGAGGGGGGGGGGGAAGGGTTGAAAATAATAAATTTGTTCGAACCAAACAAGTCCAGTCAATAGGAAGGTGAAGATAACCCGCAAACCGGGTACGACTTGCAACTTAAGAAATGCAAGATATTCCGGGGTATGAAAACCGATCGGAGAATGTTAACTTTTGTTCTTGAGGTTCACCATAGATTTGGGAAAAATTGACGAGCATATGCATGTGTATTGATTACTTAGGGAAGATGTCGAAGTATACTGCTTAAACGGCTCACAAATCGTAAACAGAAACACCTGCACCCGTTTGTCTATTGCGTGTGCCGTGTAGATCATGCATGACTTACCGCAGGGAAACGGGTATAGAAATTAAGGGTAAACATGCATAAGCAAAAATTGTTATAAACAAAATGGTGCTGCTCGTACCCGTAACCGAAAACGGGGAAATTTAACCTCTCTAATTAATAACATACATATTCTAACTAAACAACTATATGCTTACCGAACTTGAACTGCGTTCATCAGCAACTAGTCCAGGTCGACGACTAACGGATTTCGCGTACTCAAAAGTATTCCCTCCTCTGAAATACAACGCATCAGCACCTATGGGTACGTCCAAAAAAACATATAGCAAGTTTCAAACGTTTCCTTTTAGACAATTGATTATAAACAGCCCTGCAGCCGTTTTTACCGATTGGAATCAGCCATGCAACTGATCGACATTCTAGATTTCTAAAATCAATGAATAAACAGACTACTAAATTGCAAAACTAAAATACAAATTTTCGAAAAGGCGGCCAAATGTCTTCTAGGAAATATGCTGGGCACTTTCTGTAGGAAATATGGCCAGTATTTCGAGGGGGGGGGGGGAGGGGGGTAATGGGGCCAAATTATTTTGGGGGCAAACAAATCTCTGGGGCCACCAGATTTGACATGAGCGTGCTAGGACAATTTATATCATACATTTATTCTTAGCTTGGTTTGTTGAAACTTTCTTTTTTGAAAGTTTTTCTTCTTTTGTATCCTTCAACATTGCTTTGATTTCCTTCATGAATTCAGTTTTCATCTCATTCAATTCCTCTTTAACACTAACCAAAAGATCTTTTAAATCCGCGATATCATTTTGCATATTGCAACCAGGCAACTTGTTCTTGATCTTAAGAAATTTCTGCGTTTGAAATTTTTTAATTTCACCCAACGACTGACCTTGGACACTAGATAAAATGTGAGGTAATTTTGTCAGAAAAGAATAACACATACAGAAATATATGGAAAACCTATGACATGCAAAACATTTTGACATATCATTTTACTCAAAATGTTTGAGTAAATTAAATTACTCAGTCAAATTGATAAGCAAATTTATTTATTTGTTGAGTAAAGTAAGTCTAAAGCAAGTCAAAACATTAAAATTTGCTCATAAATCTGAGTCAGATTACACAAAATTTGAAGTGAGTGTGGGTGCATTATAATATTTCAGTGTTTTGAGTGAAGTAATTCTTAGACAACAACGAAGATCACAGGACATTATTTGCCATGCTGTGTCGGATTGTGAACAAAATAGGAACAAAATCGTACCAATGGGAACACGATTACCCCCTGGTGTGTTGGAATGTGATTAGAGTACAAGGCGCAAAACAGAAACAATTCTATAGTGTCCCTTCAAGTTTTATATCTGATAAGGCACTCGTTTTTTAAATAGAGGGCCCAAATAGTAAGGAAAAGTGGGGAAAAAAGCGCAGTATATATAGTTTACTATATATTTGCACGACTATAACGAATTTCACTCAAATAGTTGGTCTGCTGGCGTCGGCTATACATAGTTTCCTATATCCATTTTGTAACTATTGATGTGTATAGAATGTTGTCAAATCCCTTTATCGTATATATGGCATGTTATATCGACCAGTTTCAACGGTAATTTTAACAAAACACATCAGAAATATATTCTTCAAATTCAAAATTTATTTAAATGAACTGAATGAATGAACGAATAAGTATAAGAGTAAATTATAATGAATAATATTATAGTTGCCTCGAAATCCTTTGTCTCGCGAGGTACGATTAATGACTAATTTACCTCATTACCCCATGCATACGCTTTGTCTTCTAAATTTACCCGGTAAACTTAGTTGAAAACAAAGGATTTCTTTGTCTTCTAATTTTCCCCTGCATGCTTGATGAGGGAAATTTAGAAGACAAAAGCGTACCTCATTACCTCTGATTGGAGAGCTGTACCTCATCGAAAATCATCGGCACAACTATGGACAGTATCTGACGACACCGTCCCGTACACATTCGAACAATCACTTTGCCAGCTTTTATTCCCTAATCTTGAACATTACAATTGTGGGAGAAAATTCCGTTTATGCGCATGCCTAAAACGAATGAACACGGAGATGTGTTTCTGCGCGTGCGTATATATGAAAAGTGTTCGTACCACAATCATAAGACAATCAAACAGCATTCAAAACAGGCAACACACCACGCGCGATTCCCTCGGCAACTATGATATTACGAAGTAATAGCATGGCATTACGGTCGATTAGTGATGAAATGTCCCTCAAGCGTCGAGAGGTTTAGTAAAAGTCCCTCTGCGCTACGCGCCTCGGGACTTTTACTAAACCTCTCTCGGCTTTCGGGTACATTTAATCACTAATCGACCTGAATGCCATGCTATACTTATAATAAATGAGAGTAAATTATGTTCACTTACTTTGACCAGGATAGGAGAACTGTACATAAAAGGAGCAAAAACATTGTCGTATCCATCTTCGAAAGGAAGTTTAATTGTGCTTTGCCTTGCTCGTCAACACTCCTTATATAAGCAGCCAAATGCAAGCAATACAATGCGGTTGACGGATTTCATGGTTATATTACATCTCCTGTCAACTTGGCTATGGGGGTTAAGGACCTTTAATCGATGACATACTGCACAATGCAAACATCACGCATGTATTTTTATTGTCTTTGTACTGCAGTAGCTAGACATATACAAGCTATATTAATGTAATAAATAGAGATGAATATACTTTTTTATTATAAAGATACAAAGTTTTACGAATGGATTTACTTATACGAAAACTCGCTTCGCAATGCATCAAGTTAATCAGCGAAACAATTTTCGCGCACGTGATGCGATAATGTGCAGGCGGTGGGGTGATTTTAATACTTCAACACTGATTTCAAGACTTCCTGAAGATATCAGTTACATCAGTGTTGGTACACTTTGTTGTCTGAAAATACCATCACTCAAACTTTAGAGAATTGTAAAAAAAATATTGCCATAATTATGGAATATCGTATGAAATATATGCAAACTTGAGATAATTCGTTTCCACAATGCCACTTTTTAAAGCATTTGACTTATGGGTTAAATGCACGAGACATGACCGCTCAGTGAAACGTGATCGGTGGGAATACGCCTTATCCAACAACAACAGAACACAGGACATTACTTGTCATGGTGTGCGGCCAGATTATGAACAAAATAGGAACAAAATCTTACAAATGGGAACACATTATTCCGGATGTGCTGAAACGTGATTCGAATAACATTTATTATTAGAAACGTGATTAAAACAGGAACAAATCGAGCGTCCCTTTATATCGTGTGTTTTGGATCAAATGTTGTCTGTCGTGAGTGAATTAGTCGTGGGTCGTAAAATGTGCTAAAAAAGCATTTTTTCACGAAAATATTATTTTTAATATTTTAATTTATTTATTCATAAACCTTTGTACAGTACTTGTCATGCTGTATTTATTACTGTCCTGTGCTAAAGACGAAACGTTGGTACATTTCGGTAAAACTTATTTTTATATTCATGTCTATGACGGTGCATGCGTATGTTATGTTAAACATTAATTTTTATTATACGGGTAGGAAAATTCAATTTATTTCCAGAGGAGCATGGCCCCCTTAAAATTATGGCTCACAAATTATTAAGTTGCCCCCCAAAAATAAAACCTTGGCAACGCCAGTGAAAATGAAGTGGAATCGATTGACATTTGAATTCTTAAAAATAAAAGATATGCATTGCCTAGCTATCGTCATATTGTCCGCCATATTGCTGCGATGCGAAATCCAAAACAGACAGATTTTGCCGAAGTCAAAAGAAACACAAACACAAAATAATGTTGCTCTAATGTAATTGCATATATTAATCAGTTACATTTATATAATTATGAATCAGCGTCTTGGTGTCATTTGAAAGGGAATCACTTTGTCTTTGTCAATCAAACTATATACTACTATCTATATTAAGCTATGTCGTCATACTTTGCCACGAAGTGAATTAACTTTTGGTATACAGTAACGATAAAAACCTTGAAAAATACAATTCTACTGCTCACAACAAGATGGTTTGACCTTTTGAATACCACCATAGGGAACGAAATCACTGTATGCTCTATAATTTCCCGCCATTCCCGAACCACATTTCATTGCAAGGGTAGAAATCTCACTCGCATTCAAGACTCTGTTCCACACATTGACTTCAGTAAGGGAACCGTGAAAAGCGTTGTTTAACTGAAACCCTCCACCATAGCGGTCTTGATCTTGGCCGATAATCCACATACCATGTGGTGCAATGGGAGCTCCTGGTTTGAACTCAGTCCTGCTGTTTCTAAGCACGCCGTCCTTGTACGCTTGCAAAGTACCATGGGTATTTTCCCATGTGATGCAGACATGATGCCATTTTCCATCGCTTACCGAAATTCCCAAGCTGGAAACAGAGTACATAAACTTACTAAAATTATAGGGTTACAGAAAAAAACTATAATGACAAATTAATTGAAAAGATGTTAATTTCATGGTAAATGCTTTTATCGCGCTGGAGATCAATAACACCTAATTTACGGAAAGTTTTAAGTCAGTACAGAATGGTCTTATGCAATCAATTTCACATAACTTTTCCCTGAAAGTTGTGAACCTTAATTTATTTTTTAAATTTCAAAATTTGATTATTAAAATTCCAGTATTACACAAAACTACAGTATAAATCAAAATGTTGTGAACCTCGTTCAGAACTTTGTTGCGAAGTTCGAAAGTTAGTATTAAAATTCACAATGTAAACATCATAAATCTCTGCAGATTGGTCCCTGAAATAAAATAAGCCAACCAGTTTGTGAATATGATTATAAACTTTCGCAAAGAAGTTCGGAATGAAGTTTGCAACTCATTTTGGGAAGAGTTATGGAAAATCGACTAAAAAATGCCCTGTCAGCATGTACTTACTCTTGTGGATAAAATGAGGTACCAGCCTTGGTTTTGAGTAACAAGGTAACATTTGGTAGCAAATATATAGTGATTTCATTATCGCGTTCAGGAATGGCATACGACAACACATTCGGTGCATCGGAACGTTTCAGCGTTTTGATCCAGAAACATGAAGTAATTGCATTCAACCCTTCCTCAGGAGCACCACTCTGTAGAATACATAGAAACTTACTGCCACTGGTAAGGCTAGTTGCGGCCTGAGGGGGGGGGGGGGAGAGTTAGGGGTGAAAATAATAAACTCAGAAAATCGTATACTAACGAAAAATAACTCGACACTGTAGGATTCCCACAGACCAGAACGACTTGCAACTGAAAAATTACCATAGAATTGGGGAAAATTGACAAGCATATGTGCATTGATTTATTCAAGGAAATTGTTGAAGTATTTTACTGCTTGTTAAACGGCCCACAAAAACTCGTACCCGTTTGTCTTTTAGGTGTAGACCATGATAAATGGGTATATAAAATTACGGATAAACATCCTGACATTAGCAATTGGTAAACAAAATGGTGATACTCGTTCCATAGAAATCTTCTTTCTAAACAACTATTCTTACCCCACTTGTAATATCTTCATCATCAACTAGTCCAGGTCGACTAACGGATTTCGCGTACTCAAAAGTATTCCCTCCTCTGAAATACAACGCATCAGCACCTATAGGTACGTCCAAAAAACATATGGCAAGTTTCAAAGATTTCCTTTTGGACAACTGATTATAAACAGCCTTGCAGCTGTTTTTAACGATTGCAATCAGCCGTGCAACTGATCAATCATTCTAGATTTCTAAACTTAATAAACAAACTACTAAATTTGCTTAATTAAAATGGATATGAAAATACTTCCAAATTATTTCCACAATTTCCGCGCCAGAGGATGTTTTATTGTCATTCAAAATTTAATTATTAATATTTAATCTTACGCAAGCAAGCAAGCAAGCAAGCAAGCAAGCAAGCAAGCAAGCAAACAAACAAACAAACAAACAAACAAACAAACAAACAAACAAACAAACCAAAACAACCTTGTACGTATTTTGTTGCCGCTTGATGATAGTTACTAATTTGTAACATGTTTCTGTCTTCGCTGGGCAGGTTTTTACAAAGAGCCTAACACAAACTATTACTATATAGTCGGTCCCCACCCAAAGTGTATTTTTTATTTAGTATCCAATCTCAATATTCCACAAGAAATGTCAACAATATAACAACAACTATCTAATTATAGTTAAACTACTAAATATATCACCAACAATATGAGAATCTAATTAGCACTAATCAGGCAGACCAATCAGATCTAATCAGACCCTTTTGATCGATCAGGTGAAAAGCCAGATTTGGGCTTTTTTATATCAGCGGGTAGACAGGGATTTGCGTCAGGTCTCTTTTTCCTTCTGTTCACCCGCATTTTAGGAAGGAAAAATGGTCTGTCCTAAAAGGTGACCAAATTTCCGAAGAGGGGCTAGATTGCCCAGGAAATGTGGGCACTTTCTTTAGGAAATATGGCCAAATTTCGTGGACAAGATAGCGCCAAATTATTGGGGGACAATTATGGGGTCAAATTTCTGGGAACACCGGATTGATATGAACGTGCTAGAATGATTTATGACATACATTTATTCTTAGCTGGATTTGTTGAAACTTTCTTTGAAGGTTTTTCTTCTTTAGTATTATTCCACATTGCTTTGATTTCCTCCATGAATTCAGTTTTCATCTCATTTAATTCCTTTCTAATACTAACCATAAGATCTTTTAAATCAGCGATATCATTTTTCCTATCGCAAACAGGCAACTTGTCGTTCACCTCCTTGATGAATCCAGTTTTCATCTCATTTAATTCCTCTTTAACACTAACCATAAGGTCTTTTAAATCCGCGATATCATTTTTCATATCGCAACCAGGCAACTCGTCTTTGCTCTGGAGAATTTCATCCTCTGTTAGCCAAGATAGATGATTTTCACCCAATGACTGACCTCGAACACTATATAAATATGAGGTAATTTTGTCAGAAAAGAATAAGGGACCAGTATAATTACTTATAGGGGTGGTATCGAAGACTCAATAGAAATGTCTTTCTTTGTAAAAATTTTGCTGATCTAAGACCAAGCATTAAATTTAAAAGGTCAAAAACCTTTTTTACTCAACCTCAAACTTTACAAAAGGATACCATTCAGTTGACACACATGCCCTAATTTACTATTTCAGTGACACGAGTTTGACAACTCTTATATTAAATGTTTTGTTCCATGCGGCTTAACCTTTCATTCGTCGAAGTTTAAGAGGTACTTGTGCGTCATGTATTAACATGACCGCGATATTTTTACTTTGTGCATTCAATTTAGTATTTATGTTTTGAGTGTTATATATACTGCACAGACATAATATGTTTACAGCTACGTGTATTCCGAAATATCTTTGAAAACCATTAAAATCTTGCGAAATTGTGCATGCCATTGCTTATATAGGTGAAATGCTTGCAAAGGTTACGTAATATATGACACTGAAAACTAATCCAAGATATGCGTTAATTTAAACGACAGGCGGCTGACAACAAACCGCGGTTTGCGGTTAACAGGTAAACGTTATATCATACAGTTGTACAATGAGAAATCGATGAAAAATACAAGATGGACTTCGATGTTTCGAGTCGACACCATAGATATCTTACATGGTCAACACCCCTTCGTCTGGAAGTTTAGTGGTTTGGTAGTCGAAATTCTTATTGACCCACTGCACTGGCAACCACAATTCGCGATACAACAACAAAGCCACAAGTTCACTTACCAGAAAATGAAAACTGCACAGAAAAATAGAAAATATATGCTGGTGTCCATCTTAAATTTGTTAATCAACTTAGGACAAGTAAAGCTGCGCTTCTGATCTTTACTCGTCAACATTAGTTATGCGCGCAAGCTGCTGAACGCGGCAATATAATACGATTGACGTATTTTATTGTGATGTAGTACTTTTCTGTCAACATGATCGGTTGGGTCTCGACATAAAATATAAAATTACAATATGCAGACACAAGGTAAAACAGATGCTTTAATCTGCCAACACCATATTAGCCTAATTAAAAATAATAGGTTATTTGAGTGTATAGGTTTTCTGTCTATGAATATGAAAAAAATTCTTATATATTATATGACAATACATAAACGGATAAACCAATACCTAGGTTGTTTACCATTTACATGGAAATTCCGGTGATTCCATACGGAAAATAAATGGAACAAGCATATTTCGACGGCCCAACCAGAACTTTTCCGGAATGAACGGTTTGTTTGAAAAGTTTGTCCTCTCTTACCGATTGGAACGTTTCAACCGGTAAATGTTGTTTCATTTACATATTTTTTATTTTTTCACCAGTTCCAGGCTCTTCTCGATTTAACAATTGAAATTATTAAATGGAAAGCACATAATCCGAATGGGATTTTCTATCCGAGATTTTGCTTACCATTAGCACAATTTCAAAGGCATCTCATGCACTTGGTAGAACTACATGTTGAAGTGGAATTTTGTTTTAAAAGTGATATAAATAAAAATTATATAATTCGTTGGAAATTAAGGCATACACTACGGCAAGTCTTGAGAAAGTGTTGCCATATCGGTCATGCAAAACAGGTAACTGCGGTAACCAAAATCAAGATCAGTTGGATCATCGTCTTATTCATATTGCAAAAGACTCTTTTGCTGTCATCTTTGCTGTCAAAACATTGAGACTACAACATTTTCAAAGAAACATCTCTGCAGACTCTGTATGATTATATTATTTGCACCCCCCCCTTGCGAAAATGCGCAGGAAGAGCACTCCCCTGAGATTCCGGTTATTTGGAACACATCGTGATTAGCGACCATTGCGGTTGATCATCCTCACGATGCTGTTCTAAGAATTTTGCTACAATCCATTCTTGGAAAGACCCCTTGCCAATTGTTATTAAATACTTCGCATGCGCTAGAAGAGTCATTTCAACCAACGCAACTACGCCGCGATCCACATCGTTTGCGGTTGGTGTGTACTCGATACCACCGGTACTTCTTATAAGGAAACTGTGAAGTTCCCTTATTATGGTTTGATGATCCTCGGGTTCCTTCACAGAACCTTCCCACGTGCCAGAGCCAAACCTTGACATATCTGAAGCGATCAGCACTTGCGTGATGCCGGATACAGCTTTCAGCACTTTTACGAGCTCGTGTAAAACACGCAGGCAGCTTTGTAGTCGGAAAAATTATGCGCCAAAAGAACCTTTTCCCCTCGGACATGCACAGCAATGTAAGGCCCATGTAACACACGACGAAACCTATTCGCTTCCTTCAAAATAGCTTCCGATGGTTTGAGTGCAAAATGTAGGTCTCTCTCATGAAATTTGAGATGTTTGCTAGAGAAGTGGGTTCTGAAACTTCTTCCTATTCCACGCCAATTCGAGAGCGTCAAACATTTTGCACCTTTGATGACTTTATTTTCTAACTTGTCCCATTCAGTGAACTTACTAACGTTGACGCAAAAAAAGTTTGTCTTCGAGTTTTCTTTGGTGTAGTTTCCGAGGATCGGGCATTCTGTCCAACCAACCTTTCATTCAATTGCAACATCTGTTTTGTTTTTTCCTTGTTACCTTCATAAAGAAAGTATAAGGCCACGTGACTTGCGTCAGCCAATGAGCATTCAGCTTCGTAGTCTTTCCCACCGACCAAAGTTGCGTAATCGCCAAAAATGAGTACCTGATTAAAATGAGTCAAATTGAAATAGGTTCCCAGAGAGTACCCATCATTTGCACCAAACAGAGAATTATTTACTCTTGGTGCTTGGACTTTTCTATTTTCGAATTTCGCTTGGCTTGCCAGGCTGATTAAAGCGCGAGTACTCATAGTCATTTGCTCCCAATAGCGCGAAACCCGAACAAAACCTGCGGCCTTTTGCGATGCCATAGAAATTGAGCGATTTTTAGTGGCAAATTCAATTTTCTTCGGAAATAAGGGCTTGACGATGTTGAGCGCGATACTACTATCTGAACCATCCAAATATTCTATCGCTATCTGCCCGCCGAAACAGTTCTGTAGTTTACTTGCATGCTCGAATGTCATAAAAGTAAAATTTCTGAAAAGTTCGCTGATTTATTTTCACGGTAGATATTGAATATTCATGGCTGCAAATTGATGAACGATATTGCCATATAATAAAAAGCCCCACAATTATGACTCCAATGATGTGTCTAAACTTTCTTGCCATTATCAAAAACCTGTACACAAAGAAGGAAAATTATTTGAAACGAGTTTTGAGTTTACCCTAGCTAAATATTCTGTCAATTGTGCACTATAGACAATTTTGCACGCCATTTGGTTTTTTCTATTAATAGTGAATAGGTTTACATGTCACTGCGACTCATTCCATAGAATCAATCTATTTCGAATTTTATTGGAACAAATTAAAATATTGTATACAAAGCAAGGGAAACAATTTGAAATCATGAGTTGTAAAAATATACCTGATATTTCCATAGCATCCGCGCCAAGATTTTTATTAGTTTTTGAATTTGAAGCCGTATATATTGATCTTCCCCCCAAAACAATCCAAATACCGGCAAAGTTTGAAATAATTTTGAAGTCAGAACTGGAGATATACTTTATACTAAATTTACACCGTAAAGTTGTCTGAAAAACTCTGTAACAAAGGACAGGTGAAATTTGTCTCTCTCTTTGTCAGCTCCCAGTATAATGTGTTCTTATCAAAGACAACACCCTGCAATTTGCTTTCAGCATGAACAATATTCTACATGCAGACTGAATAGTGAACTACCTGAAAATGTATGGACGGCTTTTCGAGTAAGGTCTTGATACCTCTGGGGCCGTTGCGAGATACGTTGTAATTATTTCTCTCATATATACTATATAATTGTCAGATCATTCAACCAAGTTTGTGTATATTTATCAGAGTAGAGATTGCATGAAAAGTATATTTTGATATCCTATAAGAAAGTAATCTTACAATTGTTGTTAAGATAAAATGGTCTAGGGCAAGCTAATTATGTAATTAGGTATAAGCGTAATATTTGATGTAAAGCGCATGATATATACATGTAACTCTACGCCATATAAATGAAATGTTATTAATCGTAAGATAACCGTGCTTTCCTAACTATATTTATCTTAATAACTTTATAACTTTATGGTTTATCTAGACCGTAAGCTGTCCCTCGGGGAGAAAGGAGGGATCTCCGACAACACATCAAGAAACGAAATATGCCCACTTTTCGCTCTTGTCAAAATTGCCTCCGCCTTTTTATAAATATTACTTATATCCGATTAAATCTATCCAATAGGAACCGTCAGTCTGGAAATTATTTATAGCATAATTACTACGTATCAGATTTGATTGACAGGCGTATCGATTTCGACCAATGGGAATTTTGCGTTGTGTGGGCAAAGGGTATTTCGTTTTTGATGAGTTGTCGGCAGTCCCTCCTTTACTTTCGCATGCCCGGAAATCTAAACCCGCGAAAAGCTAGGAGGGACAGCTCGCAGTCTAATGTTTATCTATGGTTTATCCTAATTTATTTATTTATTTATTTATTTAGCTTCGCCTTGACAAAAAACGTACACAATACAGGTACAACAATTCATATACATGAGACATAACAAGAGGCGGGGGCACCACAACAATTTACACCATTTACTGTGGACCCTTTAGTTAAAATTAGTGACAAATTAGAGATGAAAAAATCAATTAATTAGTCTAGTAGCATTGCAACAGGCATCGGCATCGATTACTGATTGCGCGATGTGTTGCACCTGTGGTTGCACTTCAGGCAAACATTTTTCCAGGTTCGAGCATCATCCACGTCGGAACAAGATTCGGAACAAGATACAAGGGCATTATGGTAGTATTCTAATAGTGACTTTTTAAATAACGTTACAGATAAATGATCAAGTCTTAAGTGTTCGGATAAAGAGTTCCAGGTTGTAGTTGCTCTAATAAAAAATGACCGTTGATAGGTGCATGGCTGTCTTACATCTACGAGGACGGTACGAGATAACACTGTTATTTGAAGATGATCGAGTAAGCCTTGAGGGAATAGATTGTTTCGGCAAGATATTTGCTTCGGAACAGTTATAATACCATTTATGGCCTTAAAATCCTAACTTACTCTGTCAACTTTCCCCGTTGGAAGAATATGGAACCATGACTTTCGGGAGAGCGTTGACAGGCTCTTTCAAACGAGTCGGTAACGAGAGTCAAAGCGACGAGGCGCTTCGGATCTGACGATTGTGCCAACAAAGGACCCTCCTGCTATAAATATTGCTTCGGCAATTTCGAGATTCTTAATCAGAACACATTGTGATTAGCGACCATTGTGGTTGATTATCTTCACGATGGATTTCTAGGAATTTTGCAACAATCAATTCTTGGAAAGATCCCCTGCCTACTGTTATTAACCCTTTAAGTGGCAATTATTGAATTTCAAATAAAAAAAATATTTTCTTGCAAAATTAACCTACAAATGAGCCTAGAAAGCCAATTAAAAAGAAAAAAAAAATCCCCTTTGAATTTCAGGGGGGGAAATAATTTGTTGCAGATAT
>CACRXK020004721.1:15895-30602 GCA_902702795.2 Paramuricea clavata | reverse complement strand
CAAGTATATTCCCGTTCCGCGCCACGGCGCTCGTGCATTTTCATGTGGCGGTTCAAATCATTCTTGAAATAATATAAGTAGATATTATTAGCTTAAAATACTTTACTATGTTCCGAAATATATCCCTGTAAATTACGTACCTTTCGATTAAACGTTTTATGGCAACGCGAACACTTATGGTCTTTGTCACTGTGAGTTTTCATATGTCAGTTCAAGTCATCCTTGAATTAATATAAATAGATATTATTAACTCGAAATACCTTACTACGATTTGAAATATATCCCTGTAAATTACGTACCTTTCGATTAAACTTTTTGTGGCAACGCGAACACTCGTGGTCTTTGTGACTGTGAGTTTTCATATGTCGGTTCAAAGCATCCTTGAAATCATATAAATACTATTAACTCAAAATACTTTACTATGTTCCGAAATATATCGCTGTAAATTACGTACCTTTCGATTAAACGTTTTATGGCAACGCGAACACTCGTGGTTTTTGTCACTGTGAGTTTTCATATGCCGGTTGAGGTTGTCCGAACGCATAAATACGCGACCACAATCATTACAACATAACCCAGACTTCTCCGATTCTTCTTGCCAGTCATCCCATTCAGACAGAATTTGCTCTTGCGTCTCTGGCGACCAGGACTCGAACATTTCATCTGTAGCAACGGCGCAAAGCTGGCGATTGAGTTCGTCATTCTCGAGATCGGAAATGAATTGATTTCTCCTGAAAATATAGAAATAAATTACATAAACAAAACTCTCGATATTATATTAATTTTCAGTTTAAATCAAACTTACAAAATATTCTCTCGATGCTGTTGTGCCATTTTCTTCCAAGTAATTTTCCTCACGACAAATTTCACCAAACTTCAACTAAGCGTTGTCAAATGCAGAACTATGTCTATTACAAAACGCTTGACGATTTTATACAGACGCTCGTTAAATCAAACAACCAATCACAGTAAGCCAACATTAATCCCTCCATTGTATCATAAACGTGGGGGACGCTAAAAAATGCGTGGTCAGCAAGTTTCAACCGATCGTGTTTAAACCTGCCCGCGTGACGTCATTGCATATAATTACGACGTATGTTAATGAGTGACGTCATTCCGCACCCTCATTCCTCCTCACTCCTCCGCCACACTCCACCGCCGCACTCCACCGCCGCAAAAATAAGGGTCGAAAACCACATACACTACTACTTGCCCACCCTCCAGACAAGGTCTTAAAAATTTCGCTGTATGTATGAAGACGGGCCATGGGTTAGGGTTATGGTAGGACAAATGTTGCATTGCAAAGTAGTAACACATAATATATATCTTTTAATCATATATGGTTGAATCATATTCACCAGGGTAAAACATATTCACCAGGGTAAAACCTATTATCTAACTTTACCTGCAACGCACAACTGTTTCATTGTGTAAATTTTTCAATCCACACTGGGGGGAGGGGTCGGAAAAGTTTCTACTTTTATGAGGGGGAGGCACAAAAAGTTTGCCTTCAGTCTGGACGGGGGTCCAAAAAAGTTTCCAATCCTTATTTTCCCCATTTACCAAGCAAGATAGATAATGACCACTTTCTAAAACCTAATAGTATACGAGCTAATAATATGCATGAACCGAAAATTACTTGATTCTGATTGCCCAACAGAAGTGCTATTTTACCAAATACAGTGCCAAAAAAAGTATTTCAGTGCCAAATCTTTTTTTTAAATTTGCCAAAAATCATTTTTGGCTCTAAACAAACAAAACGACACGCGTCCATATAAATTTATCTCACTTGTCAATGATAACACTCACCTTGTTCTTGAGTTTCTAGCTGAGGCATCAACCATGCAAAACTTTGTAGCTCCTCCCCGTTTAAACCACTTGTTCTTAAACGCTTTAAAATCCACTGCACTAAGAGCATACCAGAGCGTCGAGTTAAATCTTTTGTCGTAATCACAATGCCATTGCCATCGCCTCCAAGTTCTTCGCCAATGGGATGTGTATCGACCACGAAGTATGAATTGTTGTGCACACCTGCCAAAAACGTGTAGGGGCTAGATAGATAGATAGATAGATGGTTTATTTGCAAAGCATTGCAGCCAAAAGCTGAATTACGCTAAGAATTACATAGTTTAAAATTAGAATAACTATTAAAAATTTTAAAAGTTTGGAGCCAAATGGCAATGTGCGTATAAATTACTAGGTGCGCATTTTCAGTGCATTGTGAGTTATAAAACTATTCCTAAATCGGTCTGTTTTAAAAAGCTGATTTTTAAAAAGTCGTTTCTTCCTAAGCTTAATTTGGCATTCGTTTACAGGTGGTAAAAGTTTGTTCAATTTGTGACTTGGGTCGCTAATAATTTGCTGGAATAGGTTGTCTGTTAGTTGCTGTCTTCGTGCTTCTAGAGGGACCAACTCAGCAACGGAGAGAGATTCGTCATATGATAAGGCTGGAAATATTATCCGCATCGCGCGTTTCTGTATTCTTTCGATGTCTTTAACAAGGTAATTTGGCAGGCTATCGTGAAATACTGGGCAGCCATACTCTGTAACAGGTCTTATACAAGTACAGTAAAAGATAATAAGTTCCTTACTGCCCACGTTCGAACGTTTTAGTTGGCTCAGAAAATACAAACGCTTATTCGCTTTCTTCATAATAACAGATATATGGCTATTCCACTTAAGATCGTTAGATATCTGCATGCCAAGGAGTTTTACACTTTAAACGACCTCCAGTTGCTTATTGTTGATGGTAATAGGATCGAAATCGGGAGGAGATTTACTGAAGCTAATACGTAACTCTTTACACTTGGACTCGTTTAACGTAAGTTTATCAATAGAAATATGTCGTGTAAGTTCATCAACTTTCTCCTGTATGTTGGATTCGTTGTTTCTTTCAACAATTTCAGACATCGTTGTGTCATCGACGTATTTCCAGAGTTCCGAATCTTGGATTTTCAAATCATTTATCATGATAACGAATAACCACGGCCCGAGTTTGGTACCCTGGGGAACCCCAGATGGAATAGTTCCCCATTCAGAATAGCAGTCGTTACCAAGTTTGACACGTTGTTTGCGACAAGTAAGAAAGTCAATAACCCACAAAACAATGCTTTCAGGAATATCATACGATTTTAGTTTGTCTACAAGTATATGGTGATCGATCAAGTCGAAAGCTTTCTTAAAGTCAACTAATACTGTCCTGACAGTTGCGCCACTACCGTCAGTTGCTTTATTCCACGAATGCAGCATGCTGATCAGGGCCTGGGTGGTGTTACTACCAGGTATCGTCCCAAATTGATTTGGATCCACCTTCTTCAGAACTGCAGGCTTTACAAATTCTTCTACGACAAAGTCTTCCGCAACTTTCGAGAGGATAGATGTCAAAGATATAGGACGAAGATGGCTATTTACGTCAAGAATTTGCTTTTGTTTTGGGATTGGTGAAATATTGGCCAATTTCCACGATGATGGGAGTCGAGCTTCCAAAAAAAAACGGTTTAATATATTTGATACTGGCGCAGCAAATATGTCGGCATTATCTTTTAAGAGCCAACTCGGGATACCGTCGGGTCCGCTTGCTTTGGTTGGATTTAACGTAGACAGTTTCTTGTTAACAGAAAACTCGGACACTTGGAGGCAGCAGCATTCGAACACTGGGCTGTTTGGTACAAATTCTTCGGTTTGTAAAGGTGTAAAATGACTCATAGGGGCAAGGAATGCCTCATTGATAACATTGGCAAGGACAGTATTGCTGACAGTTCCCTCTCCTTGATCACAACCAATATGCTGTAGCGTAGAGACTAGGTCTGTCTGGGATGAGTTGACAGTTGTCATTCCACTTAACTTTTTCACTTCTTTCCACCACGATGCAGGTTTGCACTCCATCAAATGCTCGACTTTAGACTTGTAATACTTAGCACAGCATATTTTTCGCTCATGATTTACTCGATTTCTCAGTGTGCGAAATAGAACTTCGTCTCCCTGGTCTAAAGCTTTCTGGTGCTTGCGAATCAAACATTCGAGAGACTGATTGATCCAGGGTGGCTCGCTTGTTACAATGGTCTTAGACTTTAGAGGAAGTAACCTGTCCATCCCGGTATTAATGATTAATTCCAGGAGCTTTACTTTGTCTTCACACGACCTCTGACTGTTAATCAATGTTGAAATGTCAACTTCCTTTAGATACAAATGCATTGCAAGGCGCTTCGAAGGCCGAATGTCCCTTGACTTCACGGTGATCTTGGGTTTAGGTAGATTGGTTCGCTCTAGAGGTTTAACTTCAATAGAAGCATGGTCAGACAAACCAAACGGGGACATCTTAACTGGAGGGCTATAAAACCTCTTTAGATTGGTATAAATTTTGTCCAAAGTGTTACTACCACGCGTTGGAAAATTGACTATTTGTTTAAGTTTATAGAAGTTGCAGAGTCGCGAGCCGTTTAATTGATTGAAATCACCGAGGAGGATTATACCACAGCCTGGGAAACTAGCTTCAATAGAAGATAAACTATTGTACAAGTAATCTAGCATAAGGGAATCCATAGAGCTCGGCGGATGGTAAACGGTACCAATTACAATACTGGAGATGCCCCTTGGGAGTCGTTGAGGGCTTATTTGTGTCCATAAAACTTCAAAGTTAGGATGCATATATTCGTCTAGAACTTTGAATTTTATAGAATCCTTAACATACATGCAAACACCACCATGCAGACCCGCGACTCTATCACGCCGAATCACATTAAATCCAGAAATTGCGATGATGTTGTCAGCGATGTGTTCGCGAAGCCATGTCTCAGTTATGCATACGAAATCTAAGTATGCATGATTAATTACTTCACGGATTTCGTCGATTTTCGGAGCTAAGGACATGACATTTGATAGCATAAAAGATGGAACAAATACATAAGCAGATCCTGCAGGTTTCTGTTGAGGTTTTGTAGGAATATAAATACAGTTTGAAGGATTGTGATATGATAGAGGCTTCAACAAATTAAGGGAATGCAGCCGGTCATGGTTGGGCAATCGTGGCGAGATAACGTCAATACGACGCGGCTTTACAACAGACAAATATGGTCTTTCATTCGATTTAAAACCTTCTATATAATTCAAACATTTTCCTCCTCGCTTTCCCCGCAGCTTTCGGATTAAACCATTTGATTTCAAAGACTCCCAAGTGATGTTATTAAGTGGCTTCGACTCTGTAGGTTGCCTTCGAATGTGACACAATGTAGATTGAAGTTCAGGCAAACACGATTTCCACCAAAAACGAAGCGAAAATAAAAAGCTTCTTGAATACGTAACCTGCATTGTAGCAGCCGAACTCATAACGCCACAGTTTATAATAAGGTTCTGGTATAACAGTCCAAAAAGATCAAATTTTGGAGAGCAAATTTTAAGCAGCCGTACGGCGCTATATCAAGCAGTTTCATGACCAGTATCGTCGATCTTCACTTCTTCAACCTTTCTAGTAGCTCTCCAGGAATCAAAAATCTTCAAAGCCCACTTTGTCGCGTATCTTGTACTTGGCGGCGTTGCTCTTTTGAGCAACGTTTGCTCCTCTTCAGCACTTCGAGGCTTCGAAGCCGACTCATTAACGACACAAGTCAAACATTCAAATTTGCATTTGAAAACTCTGTTTAACGACTTGATAATTAATCCAGTCATTAATTTGCTTGCTGATCAATGAAGGGAAGAATCGTAAAACAATAGAACTATTGTAGTCAACATTCCTTATTATTTCATTGGGACCCAAAAACAAAAGGTGAATTTTAGAAGTCATATGCACCGATAAAGCCCTCTCACTCGGTTTATAAATAGTACATAAAGGCTAACACCTTAACATTTTTGGCCACTTTTTGAATTTTCGAAAAAGTGCCCAAAATTGTCAAAAAGTAAAAGCTAACCCATGTAAATAGCAGTACATTGTTGTTTTTGGCTAGTTTTAAAGTGTTTTTATTCGAGTTAAATCTTAACTTTATGTACGCTAAACAATACCTGTAAATAGGTCATGCAGCAAATAAAGCTTCATTAAAAGCTTCACTTTTTTAAAAAACTCAAAACCAAAAGGTCTAAAAACAAAGCCTATCCCCTTATCTCTTTTTATATATCAAAGAAAATGTAAAGGTTTGGCCCTTTAGCGTTTTATCCATTTTTGGCCACTTTTTCAAAAATAAGGGTTAAGGGGTTGTCCTCGTCCATTTTTGGCCATTGTGAAAACAATTGTTTTTTTCTCGTTGAAGGCATACAAACTGGTATCCGAAACAGTGGAGAAAATTGCTGGAATATTTGAACATATTGAAACAAGGTCAAGAATTGGAAATGGATAGCCTGAGCTAATTATTGTCAGAAAACATCTTTTACCATTTTAGAGAGGTTTATATTCAGTGGAAGGCAGGCACCTTATCAAGTGATTTCTTTGCGC
This sequence comes from Paramuricea clavata, assembly GCA_902702795.2. Taxonomy (NCBI): domain Eukaryota; kingdom Metazoa; phylum Cnidaria; class Anthozoa; order Malacalcyonacea; family Plexauridae; genus Paramuricea; species Paramuricea clavata. The sequence goes on along the minus strand of CACRXK020004721.1, from coordinate 24,181 downwards.
ACATAATCAAGATAAGATATCTTTACTGTTGTTTGCCTTCCCTGGATATAAACCGCTCGGTTATGAAGTTACAATGTTCACGTATTCATTTTGTATTTAAATAGAAACATTTTGCTCTAACTATATAGATTATACACTGTCTAAACTAAGAACGCAGGCACACACATGTCCAAAAATAAAATTTATCTGCGTTTTAATTTGTATTGCTGGAGTTTATCATGTAGGGTTGCGTTATCATATAGGGATGCGCGGTACCTGTTTACCTATTTATTACACAGATAAAAACCTCACAACTTGTTAACAAGATGTCTTGGCAACATGCTTGTAGCAACTTGTCATCAAGTTGTAACAATGTTGATAGTTTGTCAAGTTACTTCAGGATTATCACTCACAACTTGCTAACAGGACGATAACAAATTTTGCAGCAACTTTTAACACGTTCGTTGAGACAACGACTTGTAGGAAGTTGTCAACAAGCCGATGCAGGGGTCATCCTGATTCCTGACAAAAATTTAGAACATTGCCCATTTCGGCAAGCAGAGACTGTGAGGTATAGTCAACACACGCTAACTGTGTGGCAGTAACGAGGTCACGGCGTGTCGGATCCTGGGGCATACTCCCCCCGAAAATTTTGAATTTTAGAAGTCCAGCGTTTTTGGTTTTTTGCCTTATATTAGTATCTGTTTGGGCGCAACTTTGTAACTTATAATTTATAACTGATTTTCATATAAAGCTCGAAAACCCAATTTATGGGAGGACTTACTAGGATGACCACTGAGCCGATGACAATTTGCTAACAAACTGCGAACAAGCCGTGTGAACACATCTTAATAAGGCGTTGAAACCATGGAAATTATAAAGAACAGAGTGTGCATTGCGAATCATGGGGGCAAATAACGCTCTCTGATTGGCTAAAACCTAGTTTCCCGGACGTAAATTCTCATTCCTGGATGCAAAGCCGCGATGTTAAAGAGGAGAGGAAATTACGAAAATAATACAACTTGAAAACATCTATTTTTCCAGTTTTACATAGTTAAGGCGTGGACTCAATACAATACAAAGCTCAAAATCAACAATACCTGGACTTTTAATAATACAAAACAAGTTTTGGAACGGTAGAAATGTTTTGTGTTGAAGAGCAGTGTTTTCATCGTGACTCGGCGCGTCCAAATATTTTTCATTTTCCACGATAAAAAAGGAAAATTCCTCAATTTTTCGCCACAAATAAATGTAAACCAATCCAGACAGTTAATAAAACCAGGATTGGATACTTCAATTGTAGCCAAAAGGTAAAAAAATAGATTTTCTTGGTCTTACATCCGGGTATAAGTCAAATTTACCCCCATTACCATAGGCGTAGAGGGCGGCTGCCCTCCCCCAGATTGTCAGGCAGACTAGGCAAGTCGGGCAATATTGGCACTATTATAAAAATAAATAGGAGAAATTCTCTTAATAACTCTCTCTAGAAATATGCTACATTGGAGCAAAAAGTATAAAGGTTATATTATTATAATAGTTATAATACATAATGAACCCCGTCGACAACAAATTTGGAATGTTTGCACGGAAAAATATTTTGACAAGTCGGATACAATGGGAAAAAGTCGTGCAAATTTCTTTCCGCCCCCCGCCCCCTAACTTTTTCCTTCTCGTACGCCTATGCCCATTATCCAGCTTCAATTTGTCCCTTTCGTTTACCTGAACTTTTTCTGCAATGCTAGCTCTATTCTTTTGTAATCTCTATGGTTGAAACAGCGTCGGTACTGTCTGTTGCATATTTGTTACAAGTTGTGTTTTTTTTACGTGTACAGAGATCAATATATTATTGTTCTGCGTGCGTTAATATTTAGTCTGCAGACACGTTTCCAGGTAATTTCCCTCTTGTTAATTTGCCTTAATTATGGATACTCCGTAGATTGTTCTACTGTAGATTTACAATAGATAGCCACATCTATATATATATACACGCTGGATATTTCATCCTCATTTCGCTGCTCGACCCAGATCACGTCCGGTCTTGCTACTCCGCCAACGCTATTTCGCGACTATTTCGTGATTGTTGCATAGCAACTGTTGTACCTACAAAAATGGAAAAATCAGATTTGTTTGCAAAATACAGCGTTTTTCTCGCTCCAGGGTTCGTTAATCTCAAGGACTTTCCAAGGCTATGTATCAGGAAATAAAAAAAAGCTAGAAGTCAGTAAAACGGTCACGTTATTAAACCGTTCAAGTTGTAACTTTAATGAATTCCCAGCTTTGTAAGATATGAACGAAATCAATACACCCTTTCGGAAAGTGTGTCACTTTGGCTATAGAGCATCATTTTCGTGTATGTGACATTAGTTAAAGGTCACGTGTCAATCACGAAAACGATCCTTTACTTATAGCCAATGTGAAGTCTTTCCGGAAGTGTGTATTCAACAAACTATGTCCCGTTTATAAATTGAAAAAATCCAAAAACTAAAGCAAGACGGATTCAAGGAATTTCAAGCACTTCTTATAAATACAAAGACTTGCAAGGCCTCGACGTTTTGTTCTCAAATTCAAGGACTTTTATGACTTTAAGAAGCTCGTATTACTTTACTTCAAAGAAACCTCTGCCGTTTTCTCCTTGCATTTCTTGAAGTGTTTATGCAACGACATTTCACAACACTTTTTATGATTGCTGTAGAGAAAATTCAAAATGACCAAGCTTACTAAGATACTTTGCCAAACTCTCTTAGCTTGCATTGTTCTTGAAATATTTAATAATTTTTGATACGGAAATTATCCTCACTATGGCGTCACATTGCACTGAAACTTCAAATTGGAAATTATAAAATTATATGAAAATTACAAAACCGTACACATGTGTTATGTCAACATACCACAAATATATATTATGTTGACATATTTTAATCAATTATCTACTGTATAAGAGTCAAGGCCAGGCTTTGGTGGAAATAGTCGGGGAGGTGGAAGAAAATTAGGGGAGGTGCAGCGGTCTAGCACATTTTCACTTTGATCCATCATTGAAACTTTCCCAAGGGCAGGTGCATGACTTTTCAGGGGAGGTACAAAACGATCTTAGGGGAGGTGCACACCTCCCCCCAAAATCCAGATATGATAAGAGTAATTTGCTGCATATCAAATACTGTAAAAATATCTCAGGAAAGAAACAAACTAAGATACTATTATATTACAAGACAATCATAAAAATTTTGTTAAATCATAGGAAATAAATGTTCTATGTACCTTAAATTTTCGAATCCACTACAGAAGGTTCACTATCAGTTGATGACTGACGTTTGTAATCTATTTCACTATTTTCTACGTTCGAGTTTTCTTCGACTACTTCGTTATTCTCAGATACAGATATTTCTTGCTCGCTGCTGGTACTCCCACAATCATTGGAATCAACCAGTGCATCGTCCGAATGAGCCGCAGTGATCACAATTTCCGGAACATCATCGGACGTGCTCGGTAGACGATCGGAAATGTTCGGAACATCAGAAGTGGTCATAACGTCATCGGAAGTATTCGAAATATTATCGGACGTATTCGGAACATCATCGGACGTACTCGGTTTAAAATCGGAAGTTTTCAAAACAAGACCGGAAGTGCTCGGTTTATCATCGGATATTTTAGGAACAACATCGGAAGTGCTCGGTATATCGTCAGAAATGTTCGGAACATCATCGGAACTGTTTGGATGAGGTCCATCAGTGTGATCGTCTTCAACAGTGAAAACGACTGTTCCCTGCTCTTGAGAAACTATTTGTACACTATCCTTATTCACCGATTCAACATCCATTGAACTTGTCTGTTTAGGAGTACTTTGAGAAACATCCACTGTCTCGTCCGTTTGCCGGACTTCAGAACCGTTTAATTCCTGACTTGTTATTGAATGTTCATAGGTTGTTGATTGTTCATTAAGTGTGGATTCTTCGTGCGTTAACGTCGATACCTCGTGTGTTGTCGTAGACCCTTCGTGCGTTATTGTCGAGGTTTCGTGCGTTACCGTAGACTCCTCGAAAGTGTCCGTAGATACGTCGTGAGGGGGAATTGGTTCGGCGTTACTTGCAGGCAATGATTTTTCTGTCATGACATCCAGTGACTTTGTTTCTTGTCCCATGAAAGACACATCACCTGGGACAACATCTAGGAAGAATGAGGCATAGATATCTTATATACACTAGATAGCGCATCTCTTTTAGTAAAATTGAAGCCAAGAATATTCCAGCGGTTACCCCCATTTGAATAGATGGCGGCCATGTTGGAGTTTCCCACTCGCTAATAAACGCTTAAAAAACAACAATAACTTTCATCATTTGAATAGTTTGAAAATTTATTTGGAATAGGTTTAACTTAATGTTTAAGTTTCCTGTTTACGAAATAGAAAACATACGAGTCTTCTCATTTCATGGGAATATCCCGAGTCTGCAATCACGGCTTCAATTTTTGAATTGCAGAATAATTAGATGCACTATCTAGTATATATAAGATATCTGTGGAACGAGGACGAGTTAAACACTGTTCTAATTAGCCATTCCGAAGTTGATGAGTGGACTGGGGACGAGTGTTAAAAAGTGCCCAAATTAAGAAATGAACCAAATCACTGAAAAGACCACCTCAAAATTAGTAAGTATACAAAGTTTGAAGACGTTTACATGAATGCCCTTCGAATAATAAGCTTTCGAAAATTATGAAATTACTGATTAAAAGATTGTTTTTGGGACGCGCTAAAAAATTATAAAATAACATGTATATAACGCGTGCTCTGATTGGTCGAAACCCGTGTTTGGATCAGGCCATCCAAACACGGAAGACTATCGTGTTGTTGTTATTTTATAAAACAATTACTTTATGGTTTCCGTGTTTGGATGGCCTGATCCAAACACTTGGGAATGTTGCTCGAGTTAAGAAAAGCGTGCAAAATCACTCGCCTTCGGCTCGTGTTTCGCGCGCTTTTCTTAACTCTCGCAACATTCCCGCGTGCTTGGATCAGGCCATCCAAACACGGAAACCATAAAGTAATTGTATATTGCAATACATTTCATACTGTAGTAAACATCAGATTTTCGAAAGCTTATTATTCGAAGGATATTCATGTAAACGTCTTCAAACTTTGTATACTTACTAATCTTGAGGTGGTCTTTTTAGTGATTTGGTTCATTTCTTAATTTGGGCACTTTTTAACACTCGTCCCCAGTTCACTCATCAACTTGGGAATGGCTAATACCATCAACGTTTCTGCGATTACCGTCATCTAGTATTTGCTATTTAAATCAGGGAATTCGGCAATATAATGCACACACACGATATGCTTGGGATTCGGAGAAGTACGACACTTTCCAAAAGCAAGATGTCTGATTAAAGGCTCTTATGATTTTACTGATGTCATTCTTCAGGTTAGTTTTTATAATACCATAGCTGTGACATAAAAAAACTGCAATGGTGCAAGTGTAACATGCCTTTCTAACGTAATCTGACTTCGTGGTTTAATCGCGATAGGATTTTGTTATGCATGGTTAAATGAAATAACTGCAGCAATAACAATTGTTAGCCAGACCAAGTACTACATTTTTTCAAAAACTTTTGCAGGTACTACATTCACTTGTCCAGATTAAACGATTTATAAAACACTCGCATGGTCCTAGGTAGAACCATGCTCTTATTTCTCAAATTGATTAATAATTCATAACCACTTCACAATCATTCACGATTATATCTCAAACTCATGAGCATTCCCCAAACTTGTTGCACTACTGTATTTACAACATGAGCGGCCGTGTTGTATCGAAAATACAAACTACAATACAACACGGACGTAAATGTTGTAAATGGTTTGTGAAACGTCTTGACGAGAACATTCGTATTCTTCAACAATTTAAAATAAATGAATGATATTTGGTGAAAAATTGAAACTTAAAGTTTATGTAAATCAGCATGATTTTGTATCAGACATACAAACTCCTTCACACTCATGATTTCTTTTGTGTTTTCTTCATGAATTATTAATGCTTTCACAAATACCATTTAAAACACGAGCAGATGTGCTTTATCAGATATAAAACACGAGTTCGAAGCATGACAGTTTTATATCTGATAAAGCACGAACTGTGAGTGTTTTAAATACTGTAGTTTAAAAAACGCGACCCATTTTATGAGTTCATTGGCGAAGTAATTTTAAAAATAAACATGGTCTTACCCGAGAAAATCAAAGCCAAAGTTTATGTAAATTATCATGATTTTTTATCACATATAAAACCACCGGCACGCACGGTATAGTGATTTCTTTGTCCATTTCTCATGAATTATTAATGATTTTTTAACATGATTTACAACACTTCTCAAACTGAATTCATTAGCTTTTCCATAAAATCTTAATGAGTTTGAGAAATGCTCATAAATCATCAATGACTCCATTCTTACTTGCCAGCCCAGCATCCAGAGAAGGTGAAAAGGCTACTTTACTTGCTAAACTCTTGCTAGTATCGCCCACTCTGTTCACGTGTTTATCTGCTTCTGACGAGGTTCGTGCTCGCTCTTTCCCTCGGCCCGTGTTGAAACTAGCTCGTTTCTTGGACGGAGATCGCGCGATTTGCGCTTTTGTACCTAAAACAACACAAATTGTCAACGACATTTATTGTTGAATATATCCCGCCCGGCAACAAAGTGTAAAATTGTTGCCCGCTCCCGCCCATACATGCTGAGAGTCAAAATTTTAGAAAGAATGCTTTTCCAGTTTACGAAACGAATACAGTATCTAACATGCATTTTGACCAAAGTCACGTGAAGAAACTACGAGTTCTCATTGGCTAGTTAATTCAAGCAGCTAAGCACTAACCTCGCAACATCCGCAGACGGAGATTTTGTTCTTCGCGAGGTGAAAAATATCAAATACGATAGATATTTTCCTCAGGCCTCGAGAGGTTAAAATCTCACGAAAACTATCCGCATACGAGAGAAACACGCTGTGCTACTTTTGCCACGCGAGGCAGTAGCAAGCTTAAGTGCAAAAATATTTGGAAAACAACCATGGAATTAAGGCATGCAAGCGAAAAATTCCCATACATCATGAATTTTGAATTTTGTGTTTCTGGAAACGACGCTAGTGCCACAGTTTTTAAACTATAGCTTCCAAATTATGTGTACTTACTAATTTTGACCAGCTCATTTTATTTCCGGTATTTATAAAGGGATGACATCAAATTTTAAATTGACCGTAAAAGCACGATTAGTGTCTTAAAATAATCATACAGTTAATGATTGCTACATAACTGATACCTGGAAGTTTTCTGAAAACTTTTTCAGACATAAATTCTAGAAATCTCTTTGCGTAAAAACTTGGTCGGTGAACTGATATGGCATCCTAAAAATAAAAATTACTTACAGTCACTCAAAAATATACACATAGTCATATTACAGTGAATTATTATAAAAACAGCTTGTCGCATGTTACCCAAGATATCTAATACACTTACCCCGTCTTGAACAACAGATTTGAGACCATGCTCCAACCGTTTCTTCAATCTGAACAAAACACCAAAAAAATTAGTAAATATCACAAACACATACTTTACACAAAGTTCAAATTGTTACGATAACATATAGAAGACAAGAACCATACCGATAACTTTGTAAAATATCAATGATGCCAATAAACAGCAATAAACGATCTCCTTTTGAATTTCGAGCTCGTATAGCACCGTACCTAAACAATTACAGAAAAACAAACATTAGTCGGAACTAACTAACTATATACATTTAGTATAATTTCAGTATTGACAGATGGCCTTTGAGCATTCTGATTGGCTCCCTCAGCAGTAACTCTGAGGCAATCGTCACTGCTCAGACTGCTCTGAGCAGTAACTATTGCTTTTCCCCCCAAAATGGTACATTTCCTTTACAGACGTACGTTTCAAAAAGGATGTGGCAGAACAGCGTATTTCACTATTTTCTATACCTAGGTGAAAAAGATGTCCCCCCTTTGACTGCGCGAACGAGTACAAGATTATATTATAGTATATTTCAACCGTACAACAATACCATGCACACTGCTACACCGAAACATCAAAAGAACTTGACTTGTCTATGTTTATATGCCTTTTTGACTTGTCTATGCTTTGCACATGGAGTCTAGTCACGGGTAAAAATTGATCAGGTTGTTTGGCGTTGTTCAAACAGGAGTGAACAATGTTGTGCTGCACCCCGTGAACAATATTGTTAACAAGTTGTTCAACCATCAGTACTGTTGCAAGTTGTTAACATGATTGTCAACAAGTTGCAACAATGTTGATGGTT
>CACRXK020004720.1:0-30606 GCA_902702795.2 Paramuricea clavata | reverse complement strand
ATTTATTGTGCTTAGTCAGTACTTTGAAGGTTATTTAGGCAATTTCAGTTAACTTATTTACATATTCTGTTATCCTTTTACCAAGTTCACAAAAATTTAGAGCAATTGCTTTCATTATTGTAATTCTTTTGTAAATTTTAGAACATTCGCTTCTCATGTTGTGTAAAGGATCTTTACCCCGGAACAACTGATTTTTTCTGAGTGCTGATATTATTTTCACAGTATACTCATTATACAGAGGTACAGTATGTATGAAGAAGCGAGACAGTGTTGTTTTTCAAATATATAAACATTTCAGACACGAATATTGAGAAAATCTTTGAGATTCTACACAATAATATGATATATAAATTGATGTTATGATTACCGGCGTTCAAGCTGTCGTTTGATTCATCATGACCTCTAAATGCAAGCTCTTGCCTGGATCAATATAGAACAGCTTGTGTTAGATTTAACATTTCTCTATTTTTCCTTAGCTCCTCATTATGACGCAGAATCTCATCATGTCTGGGTTGTGAGATGAGAGAGTCCACATGAGGTCCAGAACCATAGGTCTTCCAGGTCTTGTAAGCAGCCATGTGTGATTTTGCCTTCTCATGCTTTTTGCAATCTGACAAAAAGCCCTTCATATTTCTGAAGCCAGTCTTTTTTCCATGACGACAAAGTTCCAGGAGAAAATAAAAGACATGACCAGCAAAACATTGCCTTCTTGGTTAAACTACCACAAAGCCAACCTTTCTTTGTGTACCAACTCTCCTGAAAGCTTCTATCTCCAGCAGTCGATTGTAAATTTGGCAATGGCCTTCCATTATAATTATATTTTGCTTGCCTGATTGATAAGCAGAGAAAGGTCTCTTCAGCAAATCACTTATAATATCTTCTTCTGTGGAAGCCATAATGCTTCCATTATAATGTAAATTAATAGAATGTTAAATCACTTGTCTTGATCAGTTAACACCTGAATGGAGTATTCAGTATCCAAGCATGAATTATCTTGAACAGATAATTGCACAGTTGCCAATATTAAATCAGATTGCCAGTATTTCTACTATAAAATATATTACTTGGTCATGCTGATTTCGGAGGGTACGACTAGACCACAAAATGTGTGGAACATGCTGTACACACAAAACTCACCATGTTTGTTGCTAGGTAACCTATGCAAATGAGCAATATTCTGTCTGTGCTTTTGTGAATTGTGAACTCATGCTGCTTGATCACCATTTTAGTTTGCATATTCAAATTTTCAAGGGCACAATCAGTGTCAAAGGCATTATAGGATGGTCTCAAATACAAAAAAATGCTGTGTGTAAATGCGGCAGCAATTTTTCGCTTGCTGTGTGTTTTAGTCTTTTTGAGATTTTTAATGGCAGAAAGATACTGTTTTAAAATAAAGTGTACTTCTGTTATCCTGTGTTTTGGGATGTCTTCATATCTAACTGACTTTGTCTTGTCTTGGTTGGAAAGAAAGCAAATTCCTGTTTTCCCTTTCAAGTTTCGAGTCATATGAACTGTTGTGCAATATGCATCGGTATTTAAACAGAGAAAGCCGCTTATGAAGGAAACGAAACATGGTTATATGTGTTTTGCGTTACCGGATATAAACCATTCCACTTTGATATTACAGTCTTTACCGATGTTGAGAGAAACCTGGGTCCTCGATTCGAAATTTTGGGAAAGAAACATGTTAATTCTCAAGCTTTAGAGTCCTGCTCGACATGCTTTGACGCTCTGGATTTCCCAGTGAAAATTAAGTATTCAAGAACAGTTTTATTTGGCTTTAAGAATGCCAACCAGTGTGTTTGTATTGATCGTTGGTTGTTATCCCGATTGAAATGTCTTGGTATAAGGAGAAGACATTGTTCAAGGGGGGAAAGAAGCTTTATAAGCCATCGACGACATCGACATCGTATATTCAACCTGTTACTTCCAACTGTAGATGTTCTGCTCATTTGTATTCAAAGCCCAACAGTGTTAATTACTCTAACTTAATTAAGCTCCAGCCAAATGCAAATCGAACTTCTCACATTGTACCAAATAAGAAACTCAACTTTATATCAGGTGTAATCAATGCAAGATCTGTTTGCAATAAGACTCTACTAATTAAAGACCTTGTTATAGACAAAGGAATTGATCTTTTGGGCATTACTGAAACTTGGCTACATCAGGAAGGCAATGATTCAATTATTGGTGACCTTTGCTCAACAGGTTACAAATTCATTCATGTACCAAGAAGCAATGGGACAGGTGGTGGTGTAGGGCTCTTGTATAGACAAAGTGTCAGGGCAAGGTTGAGAACTTGCAAACATTCTTTCCGGTCATTTGAATATTTGGATGCTAGTTTCATAAATGTTACAAATGTTAGAGTAATTGTTATATATCGCCCACCGGCTGTTGGACTATCACCCGAAATTTTCTTGGATGATTTTTCAACTTTATTGGAAGAACTTATATGCTCTGAAGAATTGTTAATCATGGGAGACTTTAATCTCCACATAGATGATATTGAGAATACTCAAGCTGTTCGTTTTATTAGTCTCTTGGACTCGTTTGGTTTGAAACACACAGAAGGGGTCACATTTTGGATCTTGTGATTACAAGAGACGATTGTGTGGCTTTGGAAGTGAGCAATATTTGTGTTCTGGAGCAGCCTGTCTCTGACCATCAGCCAACATGGTTCAATCTCAATCTTGAGAAGCAATCCAATCAACGGAAAACCGTTGTGAGTAGGCGACTTAAGAACTTTGACTGTGAATTGTCTAATTTCAGAATTACTTCATGGATGACAACACAAGTCTTTCGGCACTGGTAAATAACTATGACACCGTTCTGTGTGGTATTCTGGATGAACTTGCACCAGTAAAAACTCGATCAATCATTGTTCATCCAAATGCATTATGGTATAATGAGATTGCAGATGCGAAAAAGAAACGACGAAGGCTTGAACGTAAGTGGCGCTCAAATCGACTCGATTGCAATAGAGCAAACTATCTGGCTCAGTGTGATGTTGTTAACGAAATGCTACATAAGGCGAGAGAAGAATACTACTCAACCATCATACGTGATAACGCACACGATCAGAGAGTACTTTTTTGGGTAGTTCCTCGGGTAGAGGAGAACTGATCACATGATCGGCTAGTTGTGTTGTTTGTGGCGTCAGATATAACCCAATCCCTATCTGTAAGCCTGATCCTTAATCTAACCCTTACCTTAACTTCAACACTAATCACTATAACTAACTGATGACGTAATCTGTGATGCAAATTCTTCTACCCGAGGAATTATCTCATACCTAGCATATTAGCAGCTTTCCTATTGGCTATGAGGAGGTGCGTTCAATCTCGAACCCACCTGCTGACATATGTTTAGGAGATGGGTTCGAGATCGATGTTTTGCTGGCGGCCATTTTAATATGGCGCGATTTCAACAAATTTCTTACGAAGATTTGAAAATAAGACAAGAGAGCCTTAAAAAGGAAGACAACTTCTACGAATTCAGCGAAGAAAAAATCAACATTCTGGTTCGCTGCGAGGACTAAAGATGGACACAAATACAAAGTAGGAAGCCTTCAAACAATTCGCTACAGTCTAAACAGAGCGCTGAAAAGTTTCGGACATAAATTTGACATTACAAAGAGAGAATGTACAGCTTTTCACCTCGAGTATTAAAGCATACGAAGACACGACCAAAGAGCTGAAGCGAGAAGGAAAAGGTTTCACGAAGAACCATGAAGCCATTAACACAGCAGGTAAAAATAAATTATTTGTAACCTGTCAGTGTCCATCACACTAAATTAATTTAATACCATATTTTGTTGTTTTCAGACTTGTTTGATAGATACCATAGTTGATACTTAGATCCCAGACATTGGACCAAGACACCTCCAAAAGAAAGTCCAGTTTGACATCAGGTGCTATTTTGCCCGTTGTGGACCAGAAAATATGCATAAAATGACGAAATCAACCTTTGCAGTCAAACTTGATGAAAAAACTGCGATGAAGTATGTGATAAGAGCTGAAGACGAAGCAACAAAGAATCATAAAGCGAACAAAAATGATATTGTCACTGGTTACATGCCCTCCATGGTTGATAAGAAATATTGCCCTGTACGAAGCTTCATTATGTATACAGAAGCCCTTCATCCTACTTCTGAAAAACTCGGGCAAACCCCTAAGTTCAACTTATTTCCTACTGATGGTCAAAAGGTTTGGTATGGTCCCGGCAATGTTGGGCACAATTTGCTTGATAGCTTCATGTCAAAATTGGCCACAAGTTGTGGATTCGCACAAAAAGGTTACACCAACCATAGCCTAAGAGCTTCTGGGATAACAACATTGAAGCGTAAAAACTACAACGACAAGCAAATAATGTCCATAACTGGCCATCGAAGTAGCGCAAGTTTGGCTGTCTACCAAAAAGTGGCTTCAGATGAAAAACTCTGAATGGGATGCACACTTGGTTATGCCCTCACCGGTGATTCAAGCTGTCTAACCAAACAAGATGAAATTTCCAGTGTTTACCAACAACATCCTCGAGAAACCAATTACCAACCTTCCTCACACACTCCAAACCCCTCATTGCAAGAGATCGATGTAATTTCCAGATCTGAATGTCGTATGCCACTGTCCCAGCAACAAAACCCCTGTCAAGAAAACACAATACAGCCAAAACGTCGACCTAACCGAAGTTCTGCAACTATTGTAGCCCCTCAACAAGCCTTGGTGTCTTCTGATCCAATATTCTTTGAAGATGACATGGACGACCATATCTTTTGGTTGCCGTAAGCCAATTTGAGAATCAAACAACCTCAGAAAATTCAGATTTGGTACAAATGTCATCCCAAATCACACCCAGAAACAACAACCACCAGTTCTTGAGCAGACAAGTGATGAAATAACCTTCCCATCGATCCCAACCTTTTCTAATTGTAAAATTGAGGGTGGCATTACAATAAAATTTGCAAAAGCTAAAAAATATTCTTTAAAATTGTTGAACACTTGTTGAATTGATGACATTTTTAAACTTGATGTTGTTATTGTATATCTTGTTGTTACAACAATTTGAATTTAAGTATTTGTGTGCATGCCTTTTTGTGACTAACAACTTTATTCAAAGAACTTATAAATTTAATAAAATATTTATTATAATTGTTGCAGATTATAAAACTGTAATTGCATGTTTTTAATATTGAAATGAATTTAATAATTAAAATATAAATTGTTATATATTACTTATTTTGTTTGATGAAAATGGAATATTATGTATTCAAAGTGGAAGAGAATAAAGATGGCCGCCGACATTTTTCGGCACGGGCAGGTTTGTATAAATCTTGCCAATGTTTTTGCAGAATGTATTCATTATCTCTTTTCAAGAATAAGGGAATGTTGTAGAGAATTTTTTTAACTCCAATTTAAGCCTAAGTTTGTTTGTTTGCATAGTATGTTGGCAGCTAAAATGTTCATTATCCAAACAAGAAATCATATACTAAAATGTGTCAATTCGGTACTTTTTACCGAAATGGCATGTGATAAAAACCAAACATACTTGCAGGTTCGGCGAGTTCGGGAAACTTCCAGCCACCCTTGGTGCGTCCAATCCCGGACTCTCCTCCCTGCAAGTATGTTTGTTATAGTACCCACGATTTCATACGATTTGTATCGAATGAACTCTTAAGTCAACCAACCGAGGTCTATTACGAAGACATATGGTGATAAAGCTTTTTCAGTTTGTGCACCTAGACTTTGGAATATTTTACCATTAGATATTTGCAAGTCATCTAGTGTTTACGCTTTTAAGAAGTCAGTTAAAGTTTCTCTCTTTTCAAAATTTGTTAGTAGCAAATCTTTATTCATGTAGATAACTTTAGGTATCTTATTTTGTCTGTATATAGTAGTTTTATTTTAAATCATGTAAAGCACCTTGAACAGCTTTGGATTTGTGCGCTATATAAATAACGTTTATTATTATTATTAAAACAAGTGTAACTTCAAAGATCGATAACATTTTTATATTTATCAATGTTATTGTTGGAGTTACACTTGTTTTGTATGTTATCAAAATACTCAGTGCTTCTAAGTCAATGGAAACGACCACAAAAATTGAAATTGGAACCGGTGCCCAACTTCCCACAAAAAATAAGCAAGAAATTAATGTGTGCATTACTGAATAAAAGTCCTTTTAAGGTCCACTAGAACTGGCTCTAATATGTTCTCACAAAATCTGTCTAACAAGAGTCCTGATTCGTTGCTGAGAGCTGTCTGTGTCCAGGAAGAATTGTTTTCTTGGTTTGATGTTAAAAAAAACTTTGCCATCGATTTGTTCAAATTGAAAAAGTTGCATGGACAAAGCAATTACGCAGAGTTGTTGATTGATCAGGATACCAAAATAACAACTGATGCCCCACAGCTCAAGATGTAAGAAAAGTATTCAGTGTGTATCACAAATACTGAGAGGGAAAGCTATTATTAATTAAAAGCCAAAATTTTTTAAAATTAAAGGCAAAGATGATAAGTATCGAGGAACCCTATCAAGTGGGCTTGTTCCTCCAAACAACAAATTAAGACAAAGTGTTTTGCTTCCAGACAGCACGAGACATATTGAACTCATTTTGTGGTTTAAATGTGCGAGTATTTCTGCCCCAAATTCAGTCTTTAACCCTTTGGTCTGTAATGTGCCCAACTTACTCAATAAATTTCCAAGCTGAATATACAAGGCACAGTTATATCTAAAAATCTTGGCGTAACTCGCAAATTAAAAAGAAAAAATTGAAGAAAACTGTAAACATGCATTCGACCCATTTCAATGCTTCGACCATACGATTACAATTTGACGAATTTAAGAACTCAAAAGCATGCAGCGTTCCATTTGAAAATATAGATTATTCAATTTATAGACCCTCGTCAAACTGTGTTTCATTTATGACAACCGAAGAAAGGATTACTACTTGGATTAAAGTATTCTATCAGAGATATACTATGTGCAACAAAATAATCATGGCGAACAAGGACCATTGAAATCAACATGGGAAGAACAACAAGCCCAGAACGACCCAAACAAGTGTGAAAAACTTACACTTACCCTGCATTAAGGAGAGAAACCACAAGAAAGCAGTGACAATAATAATATACTGTAGTACCGGTGTCCTAGGAATTTTGCCCTCTACAATTTTGCCCCCAGGGGGGGGGGGGCAAAATTCTTAGGAAGTTCACCGCCCCTTTAGAAACTCCACCTTTCCTTTAGAATTTTCCTCCTCCATTAAAAATTTTACCCTTCCTAACAGTTGCATGGGATAATTATTACATGGGTTTAGTCATTTGGAATCAGCACGCCGTGCACAAGTGGCGAGAAAATTGCCAAATTGTCAGTGCTTGTGAGCAGCGGTATTTCCCCCAATTATGTTCCCTTTTATCTATGTGCGACACCTGGTGACCATAGAAACAATTTCAAAATGGCGGCGAAGTTAAGCGTGGAAGAAGTCTTGAACAAATTTTTAGAAGGCAATGTTGACACAAATCAAGAGCAGATAAGTGAAAACGACGACGAAAGCAGTAACGTCCTAACACTACCTAAAATAAGCGAGCCTGGCATCCCTCGCATGCTGTTTTCATTGAACATAAATGCTGGGAAGGTTTTTAGAGGAGAGTCGTATTTATGGCTAAAAGCCATCCACCGGCGTTGGCTGGAAGACGAAACATAAGGCGGCCTTTTCTTTTCTCAAATAAGGTGTGATATACCAGAGGAAATGTTTAGGTGTTTAGTTCGAGCAATCAAAAGTTGCGGAAGGCCATTATTCTGCTATCCAAATTGCTATGTCGTTGAAAGCAAGAAAATGACAGTTGTATCTTTTCAGTCCATTTTGGCAGTTAAGGAATTCCTCAGTGCCCTGAGTATGACAGAGGTATCAGGTTACCTGGAACGGAGATTGAGTGGAAATCGCAAGGATCACTTGACAAAACTGTTGGTCTCTGAAATGAAGGATTTTGCACTGATTTACCATTCTAAGCACAATCTCCTGTATATTGTTGTCATGAGTCCATTATAATAATAAAAATAGACAATACAACTTGAAGGTTTACAATTTGAATTACCTTAAAATATTGTTTTTCTGTCTTAAATAATTTGTCACTTAATAATATATACAGTGTATGGATGTGCTGGATACCGATTTTCCAGACAAGGGTGGATCCAGCAAGGTGTTTGTAGGGGGGTGTGCTGGGTGAGCAGCCGAGTGTTTCTTTATAATCCTCTAGAGGGTGGTGGGAGATCATTCAAATGAATTGGCTAACAACCTGAGCGCTGAAGGCGCAAGCTCCTTAGGGGGTCCAGGAGTATGCCCCCGGAAAACTTTGAAAATTAAAACCCTAGAAATGTCATTTCCTGCAATTTATATTGAATTATGAGCTTCAGTTTGATTTCAAAAAAGGAAAAACCTTGGAAATTGTGCCATATTTCTGAATTTGATATTTTTGCACCCCTGTTGACCAAGGCCAACAGGGGTGTGCACCCCCTCCCCTATAAATCCAGTAATCCACCCCTGTTTCTAGATACCAGTGTGCTAAATAGTACTCTACCTGATACCAGTAGAAATGGTGTGTTGCAGCTTAATGGGTAAATATATATTATATTAGTTATCAATATTAATAATACATTTTTGAGAAGACAAGAGATAAGGTAAGCCAGCTTTGAAGTTCTTTGGTATTTCAAACAAGAAAATAAGATATGTAAAAATAGATCTTATTTTTTGGCATTGCATTTAAAACTAAATATAGAGTGTTTCTTGCATCTAACATAGAACATGTAACTTAACGGCAAGCCTTTTCAACCCTCTTAACAATTTGGTTTCTCAAAGAATGAATGCAAAATTTGCATTTGGAAGATTCGGCCTCCTTTTTCAACCCGCAATTACAAAAACTTGAACCATTTTTGACGACACGTTTCGGGACATAACTTAATGTAGAGGAAGTGACCGGCTTTGTATTATTATAGCCCCTTTCACGAAGCCAAATAAGCGACACATATTCATGCATGAATACCTGTTCCCACCTTGACTGGTAGTTGGTGTTGGTACAATATCTTGCAATTGAAATGTGTTTGGCTTCACGACCTTCCATGGAGTTCAAGGCGAGCCCCATACCATACCTGACTTTCATCTCCTTTGCATGAACTGGGACAACAAGACCTAAAGTCCAAGCAGTGGGATGATGAGCAAAAAACAAACAGTTGAACGTGAAAGTAAACTTTACAAGCATGTTGAAGATCAACAAGGTCAAAGAGAGTAACACATTTATGCAACATCAGGCAAAGATAAGACAAAACATGTAAAGTAAATTCTTGCCTAGAACCATGTTTTTGAAAAGGTTCCACTGCAGCAATTAAGTACATAAAATTATGTAAAAATCCCCTCGAATCCTTGCCTGTGAATCGATAATCTAAAGCTTTACTAGCCGCTTTCATCTTGTTAAACCATCTTACAATTCTCTTTGCAAGACGTGAAAGGCCACATTTGGTCTCCATCTCACATTTATATCTTGCTATAGGAGAGTTACTTGGGACTTGTGAAAACAGTTTAATGGAATCAGGTAAATTGGAAATCTCAAAAACTTCTAGCAAAAGGTACCTATGTGCAAGAGCACATGCATTATTCTTTAAATGCAATGGCTCGACATGAGCCTTGTCAATAATATTACCTAAGGGAGGTTCAAATTCTTGTCTGCTCTTTTTTTGAGCAATGAAAGATGTCACCTTTGATTTCTTAGTGGCATCTGACAAAGGCTGTTTCGACAGCTTTGCCTTCAGCTTTTCGACTTCATTCACAACCTTCAACCTGTCACTATACATCCAAGGTTTCCAAGTGTTTTCAATGCCTCTCCCAAAGGTAGCTTGGGTGTTTTTTGCATCATCACTTGAGATGAGTTGGCAAAAGATGAGAAATATTTGGCACTATTGCTCAACTCCCCGCTGAGAAACGCTAACATTTTCATATCATTGGGGAGTTCAGTGAAAGAAAATTTAACATTCACTTGTTGGCCATTGTGAGAACATGTCATTACACTTTTTTCAATATCCCGAATATCAGTCAAGAGCATTTTAATAAATCTCTGGACAACAATACAGCTCTCTCTACAATTTGCCCCGAAAAGCAGGTAGTTCTCGTTACTACTTAACACACCTCTACCAATATTTAACAGACTGATTAACCAAGCACATGGCGTATCATCTTTGCCGAATGGTGCTCCATCCCCTCCTACAGAAAATGTGTATGGTTCCTCAAACCATGTGATGGAATGCCCAGTACAACCTGAGAGATAAAACTCGGCAAGTTTAATTAACATTTCCTTCAGGTTACGATAGCACCCAGTTACTTTATCACATTCATCTAAACCATAGCACAGTGTGTCAGTAACACTATTGATTGTACCCAAAGATATGGACTTAATGTAGGGCATTATGCGGTTATATGGCACTAAGCGAGGTAAAGGGCAGCTATCTATTGCTAGGCGTTCATTTTTAGTTTTATCCTTGTTTAGCCTATAACAACTATACTTATAGATCTTACAATACTTCTTTTTCCCAGTTACACCCCCACTATAATATACAGCAACACTTCTAATTAAATTATCTTCAGAGGCCTCATAGGTCTTTAGTGATTTTTTATATATGATAGGCAATACTGATTTATTAAACTTCTTACTGGAGGACATTGCAATTACTAAAATGTCTTTTGAACATTTCACCAAAGCAGTATCTATAATTCCTACTTCCGCAGCTACAGATATTTTATCCTGTCCCCCATGAATTTGCCTGGCTGCCTCGAATGTACTTTTTCTACGCTGCCTGGCTAATGATGAGCTCGTGCAAATTTTCCTCTTGATGCACTTGTTGGATTATTCTGGTTAGCTGCACTACCTGACTGGTCTGTACTGTCTGGTTGAACCAGCTCGTTTTGAATATCGTTTAAATCTTCAATAGCTTTCACCAAATTTCGTACCTATTTCGAAAAGGGACAACAAACTATTTCACATATTCACATTCACCTTGTAACGTTTTACCCTTGCCAAGCAAAATCGTCTTTTGCTAGGCAGAGCAAAATCAGGAAGTAGGGTGCATTAGGGCGCATCTCATTTATACACTAGCTAGTTACATGATGCATTTCGGGTGACGAACAGCTGAGGATGCAACATCGGCTGTCCAGGAGAGATGTTTGCCAAGTCCTTAATACCCCCTCCTACTCAATATATTTGGTCTGTGTTTGTCATTTAGACAAGCTAGTGGAGTATTGAGCATTATACTAGATCAATATCCTGTGAAATGAGGTCTAACTATGAAACAGGACAATGATCATAGTATTTTTTTCATAGTACTGTGAAATGCTATGAAAATTCCCATGGTTCATATGGTATTCCTGTGAACGTACAACGAAAACCCTATGAACTTTTGTAGCTTTTAATTTGGTCTTCACACAAAGATGTCATAAATTACCTTGTTATCAAGCCTTCGGTGGTTTTCTCTAATCCTGTTAAGTTCCATCCTTTTCTCTTCCTTGAGTTTAGCAGCGGCAGAAATTTCATCTTGAAGCGATTTTAGTTGCCGATTCTCCAATACAACTTTCTCCCTCAGACGTTTTTGTTCTTTCACATAGGTTGCAACATTAAAACGTGGCATCGCGGCAACCAGTAGAGTGTAAAACCTGTGGCATTACATGCTACAGCGACCTAATCGTCGAAAGCTAAAACGGAAGCCTTCCGAATGAATGTCTCGCTGTTCTTCTTGTTTGCTTTTAAATTAGACAGCCCGAGGGTCAAAATGTTCATTTTTATGATAATAGTAAGTTTCCATCAAGGTACTGAAATTCCCGAGCCTGTAAAAACTGAATCAATGGTCCAACAACAACATATTTGGTATCAAAATGGCGGGCTTTGCTCGCTGTTCCATATTCAACTATCCCATTATTTATCGACACAAACCGATTGCTCTACGAAGCCGTCAAACGGCGAATAGAAACCCGATTGTGGTTCGTTCTTAGTCTCCCAGTTTTAGAGCGCGCATTCTGAAAAAAAACTACACGCAAGGTTCTGGCGAATTTGCTATCACACGTGCCCGGCGTGCAGTATCCATTCTTACAGCTTTAAATAATATAAAATAGGTACGCAGCGCGTACATGTTGCATGCCTTAATAGAAACGTTCAGGTCGATTTCCATTCAGTGCAAAATATCGCAAGATCAACTTTTTGCGACCACTTTCTTTTGAAATGTGTTCAGTCAACCTGATCCATTGTGTTCGCAAAATGTCGATCGCACGACATGTTGCACTGAAGGGATATCGATATCCGATATAAATTTTGGTCCAACTGGCCTGAAACTTAACATATTGATTCAATAAGTTTAATATCAATATATATATATTGAAAAATAGCTATTATGTCAAAATAAGAAAACGTAAGATTCTCATACGAATAGGCAATGCCTTAGGAGCAACTGTCATCTGCAGTTGCAAGGGACGATAATAACAAGGTCAACTGCTCAAGGTCAGAGTCAAGGTTTTATCACTGATTGACTATTCGAAGTAAACAATGTTATTAATACTGTAATACTCCTACAAATTTAAACAAATTGCTTGTATTGTAGTATATTGAAAGTATAAAAAACCGTAGAAAATTACTATAATAGATTGAAAATAATTATTAAACTATGATGTCAACCATGAATGAAATTATCGAAGTAGAATGCTATTTCGTTGTATTAAATTTCAATAGACAATAGTATAATGAGAATTTTGTTTGACTTTTAAATATATTTCATGTTATTTACAGAATGTGATGTAGTTTTGACGTTTTGCACACGATTTAATCAGTGCTAGCACAATGGCTTCATTTCAATTTGAGCATATTTTGATAGCGTAGCGGTTTATATATTGTGTGAAAGGTTAAGGCGTAGCCTTTCACACTATATATAATATTAAAACGCCTGATAATTGATAAATATCAGTGCGATCACAATGGCACCAAAATAACAGAATATAAGGTAAAATAAAAACAGCAAAGCTTTACCTACCTCGATCTATTTTTCTAAGGCGCTAAATTACGTAAATTTTCGATGAAAAATCAATATTTTCTTTGTATTTTGCGAATCTGTCACGTGATTTACCACCGCCGGTACAACGCACAACGTACGTAGGTCGTACACGACACGAAATTTAGAGCTATATGAAAGTTGCATGCCCAAAAACGAAGAAAAATATTGTTCCCTTCCATTGTCCCTGCCTTGTTGTTTTGAAGGTAGTTACAAGTGTCCAAGACCTGTAAAAACGTCATTTTGGTTCCAATAGCATGGCTATAACTCGGTAAGATTTTGGCAAATTTCTTTTCTCAAACTATTGTTTTGAAGCTCGTTCCTTGCATGTCTTTAATAACATGCTTTCAGGGGTGGGTTGACTACAATTTTTTTGTAGTTTGCTATAACTACAGCTACTTCAAAAATATGTAGTCAGCTACAACTACTACTTTTGAACAAAAGTAGTTCGCTACTGACTACAGCTACTGCTTAAAAAGTGTAGCGAACTATTTCGCTATTTCGCTACTCGATATTTTTTAATTTTACTGTATATGGAACATCTACTATAGTTCAGGCTGTAATGTAACCTATAACAAATCGACTTACGCGAGTAGATAAGACGGCATGCACTTGCACAGTTTGAACAGTTGCACGGCATACTTTATTCGTGCAAATTGAGTATTTATTTTAAGCAAACTGTGTCTTGATAACATTCTATTCTATCAAGTTGCTAACAATTTTAAAAAGTAGCGAACAGCGATTTGCTGTTTGAAAAGTAGTCAACTACTTGGCTACTTTTAGGCAAAATGTAGTTCGCTATAACTACAGCTACTGTTTTAAAAAAGTAGTCAAAAACTACTGGCTACTTGAAAATTGTAGTTCGCTACAGTAGCGAACTACAACTACTTCGCTACTACCCACCCTTGCATGCTTTTAAGTCATGTGCATGTTTAATCGTTAAATACTGCTGAAATCTGGGGTTTGGGGCAATCCTAATGAGACCAAAAACCAGACAAAAGCTGTGGGATATTTCAATTACTCATGCACACAGCAGCTGGGAAATTTGTCTGAGCATGTGCCAGATTAACCAAAATTTCCATTGAAACTTGAAGATTTCCCCGAAGAGATATAGCGAAGACGCTCGCGGTTGTTGTATATTTTTTTGAATGCCTGTTTAAACTTTATACTTTTTTGCTTGAGTCAAAGACAAAGTAAAATGTACTCTACGTTTCCAGTGTATAGAATATCTGTTTGAACAGCAATAGAATATTATAATCCTCACACAAACAAGACTGAATCTGATGCTCGGTATAAAACGCCACTGAATCGTCGCGAGGACGCGAACTTGACAGCCTTGTCAAACACAAAACAAGTACAAATTTTGGTTCAAACAGAAAGAAGTTCAATGTTAATATGACTAGCATATATTCTATTCAAATACGGGCGGTTTAAAATGTATTTCAATTGAATTTTTAAAGCTTTTATCTATTGATATGATAATCAAACTGTGGCGAAAATGCCGGCTTTTGTTGACGCCTTGCGAATGCAAAATAACTCCCCGTAAACAACATATTTCTATAGCAAACTCTCGCTTAGTCTTCAGATGCACTTGTATGTTCGGTTTTACGAGTTAAACAAGGAAAATATCCAAGAAACACTGGTAAATTATCGTTGTCAAAAAACATTTCAGTGCCGAGGCAGTAGCAAGATCTCAAGGGCAAGTCAAGTTGTCGATTTCATTACATTTTCACAGTACTTCGAATGTTTTCGAACTCTTGCGTCATACAAGAGCAGTAAATGCACGCATTTCAAAGCGAAATAAGACCCATAAGCGGAATTTTTCAACAAAATTTATTGTTATATTCTGTTTCCTATGTGCCTTGGGCGCAAAAAAATATGATTTTGAATTTGGAGCAATAGGCAAATTTTTTTGCAATTTGGTCTGGTATTCCACCCTACCTATGTACTGACTGTGCTGCAAAAATAATCAAATATACTATTTTTAATTTCTCTTCATTGAAAGGATCTAATATTGTGGACCAAACTAAATCTTAATCAGCATATAAGGCTGCAAACAACAGCCAAGTATTAGCTGGGTAGTTTGCAAACTTTAAAAATAATTGGACCTCAAACTTTGACCTCCAAAAGTAAACAAATAGCCAAATACTGCAAACATAATCCAAGCTTTGATTACTAAGCGGAATTTTTAAATGTAAAAAAACTTGTTTAAATTACACATTAAACAAAGGCAAAACAAAATTTGGTATTAATTTTTTGGAGCAAAAGTCAAGGTTTTTTGCTGTCCGCCCACGCTTCTACACCCCCTCTCCCAGGATCTTCTATCTCAAAAAACAGTTTTCTGCACAAACTTATGGTTGCCGGATTGTTGCAATATTCAATAGACCAGATATATATATTTAACAAACCATATATATATTCAATAAATTAAACATATATTCAATAAACCACATTATATGTTCAATAAATGGAATATGTATTCAATAAATTAAATATATATTCAATAAATGGAATATATATTCAATAAATGAAATATATATTCAATAAATTAAATATATATTCAATAAATGGAATATATATTCAATAAATTAAATATATATTCAATAAATTAAATATATATTCAATAAATGGAATATATATTCAATAAATTAAATATATATTCAATAAACAGATTACATGTATTCAATTCAACACGTCAAATATATATTCAATTCAGCAAACCAAATATATATTCAATAAATTCTGCACTTAGCGTGCCAGCGGATTAAACGCCAGCCAACCCATTGAATTATAGTTCAATGCGCCAACCTCGTTCCCAGGGCTTTCTTTGGGAAACACAGAAACAAAATGGCGGGAGCAGGACAACAACTCACGCTAAGTGAGATCGAAGATGCAGTTGAAAGGGGAATTAGAAGAGGAATTTCGGCAGCCAGGATGGACAACAATGAGAGTAAGCAAACATTTTGTTCTAATTGTTATTAAAAGTGTCTTTCTCGCGCTACTTTTCAATATGATGGTCATTGATCATGACATTGAATATCACTGAAAATTTAAAAAGGGTCAGTGGCAGGGTCACATCCATTTTTAAGTTGTCACACAAAACATCAAGTTGACAGTTTGGTTTAGGTTTGACAGACGGGTCAAGACTGTTAAGCGGTGATGTGTTAAATGTTATTTATTGTTAAATATTAAGTGAAAGTTATAATAAAATCTATTACCCCTCAAGTGTTATCATTTTTTCGAATGCATTTTCTTGTTTATATGGCATTTATTGTTTATATTTCTTGTTTGTTTTTTAAAAGGTCGGTGATTTCACAGCCAACATTTTGTATCAGTAAGACAAAAACGGTTTTTTGCAGTAGTAGTCGATAAGCTTGCTGGTGGCATAGTGGATTAGTGGTTAAGGCATGTGATAGCAATGCTTTATGCTCTACATATAAATGGGTCATCCCATTTATTTATTTATTTATTTAAATCAATTTATTGGACCATGTCCAAGCGGTAGAGTGCGAACGGGACTCAAAGTCCCATGCGAGGCACTCCCCGTTACAAACTGTAAAGATTTCTTAAATATTTACATTAATAATAGCTATGAAAAAACATATGCCAATTACTTGAGCACCAACCAATTCTTAAAACCGCACAACAGTACGTTTACACACAAACAATCGGTTGGCCGATTTCAGGTATTGCCGAATGTTAAAATGACAAAAGTTATATCAGTTGACAACACAGAGTAGACAGATATACAGAACTACAACTAGTGTACCCACCTTTTTGTGCGTGTGCTCGGCAAGTTACTAGATGCATGCATCCCATTGGATGGCGGTTCGCTTTAACCGCTCGCGGAACTTGCCGAGAACGAGCAGTTTATAATTTTTTTTTTATCCGGTCGCCTGAAAAAAAGTGGGTACATGAAAACACAAGTTTCCGCAGCACTTACGACGGCCAGTTACAGCTCTGCATGTATCCACTCTGTGGTTGACAATGTCGTCAGATGACATTGACAGCGTATTTTAATATCATTTAAATAAAACTGAATCCAGCCTGAGTCAAATCGGCCCGACCAATCGCTATGCGCAAACACACCTTAAGAATTTTTGGATTTAGTATTAAATGAGAATCCAACTACTTTAAATTCCTTCACAATTAAGAATGTGAAAGAACATAGAGAGTGAAACACAAGCAATACGCATATGTTTTGTTCGAACTAATTCCTATGGCATGAACAAGTTCGATGTAATGACCAGGTACAAGTCATATCTACATCAAAAATAGTAGTAATTAAATGTAAGTACGTTCTTGACAAAAACGATTTAAACATAATTAAACTACGAAGGTCTGCAGGCGAGGCTGCTTTACACACACAGTTCCAAAGAGGGACGATACGATTAAAGAAGGACGACTGAAAAGTACTTGTTTTACACGACGGAACTTTAAGCATAAGAGAAGGATTTTCGCAATTACGAGTACGACAATGGCTAACAAATGACACATAATCAGAAACATTTAAGTCGTAATATCCATGCAATAACTTGAAGAAAAACGTTAAATCCTTTATCTCTCTATCGTATGTTAACGGTAGTAGGTTGAGGGCCAGCAATCGATCTTTGTATGTAATGTCACCTTTCTTCACTTGGAGGATCCATCTTGTGGCGCGTCTTTGTAGTTTTTCCAAGCTAATTTTGTTAAGCGACTGATACGGAGACCAGATCTCTGTGGCATAAGATAGTTGTGATTTCACAAGTGACAGGTATAAAGTTCTTCGAGCATCGCAATTCGTTAACATGGGACAAGTTCTCCGTAATAAACCCAGCGTTGAATTTGCCTTCGTAACAAGTTTTGTAATGTGCCTATTCCAGGAGAGATTACTGGTAACAGTGATCCCTAGATCAACTTCGCTATCTACGCGTATCAATTCTGCGGACCCAAGATGGTAATTTAACACAATCGGTTGTTTACGTCAGGATATTGTCAGGGCTTTGCACTTAGACGTGTTGAAGTTAATGTTGGATTTCTTACTCCAATCGTCAACGTATTTAATATGGGCACCCCTCCCCCATTGAGGGTCCCTTCATAATCCCTTTAAGATATAAAAAATTTTGAACCCCCATCTTACTAACCCTTTTTGGATATCACTATCCCCTCTTGGATATCACTAAAACACATAATTTATGCCATTTTTTTAAATCTCTCAAGCTACCCTGTAGGAAAATGAAGACTCCCTCCTCCCCGATCGATATCCAGATCCTTTCAATAAGGGGGGGGTGCACATATTAATATTAAATGGAATGACCCAATGCAACAGTTGTGGGTTTGAGTCCTGTCCATGCTGTTGTTTTTTGCTGTTTCTTTAAACTATTTTCCAACTAATTGTTTTTAGTTCACATTGTTTCTCAGATGGGTTAGGGTTAGGATATGGTAAAATTCAGACTAAGGGTTATATGGCCGGTATTTTACAAGATAGCCAGGTCTGCAGGATATCTATTCCATGGGTAAAAAAATTCCCTACCTCCAGTCAGGCAATGCTAGTATTACTGCACATCTGCACCAAGAATATTTATAATAAAAAAGAACCATGCATAATAATATAATATCATGACAAGTCTATCAGGATTTTATTTAATTAACAGATCACCCATTCACAAAGCGTCAGACCATTGCAATGGTACATAGTGCAGACTTTTGGCTGGTCAGTCTAACACCAATCAGGGGCATAATGAATGTATCATAATTCAGGGGGTTTATGCCTTACTTTTACCAGCAAAATGGGCAAGGTTTTGCATGGTCAAGAGTGGTTTGTGTTAAGGAATTATCAAAAAATATTAAACATAATTGATGTGTAACAAGCATGATGCAGCAACACAGAAATTAACAAATGTAAAAGTATAATCTGACAAATGATACGATTTTGCCAACAGAATGAACAGATCAACCTAGGGGTCCCCCCCCCCCCACCCACCCCCAAGTCATGGCAGTAGGAATGTTTGATATACCAATATCGGTATTGAAACCGATATCGGTTTATCGGTACGAGTTTATCAGACATACCGATATACCAAAATTTCTGATATACCGTATCAAATGTATACACCATGCATATGGTGAAATAATCAATTTTTGTTTTACTCAAATGCAAAGTAAAAGAAGTAGACATTTCTTGTCAAAAACAATGTCAACAGCTTCGAAATGATCATTTCCTATCTAATTAAAAGGCGAAAAAAGACGGTATACCGATCATAGGCGGATTTTCATATTTTTTACTGGGGTGGTGCCAGAAATTTTAGCGGGGTGAGCAGATGACTGAAGCAACACAAAGTGTCACCAAACCCCAGTAAGGTCTATATTCCAGGGGTGGAGCACTAGAGCCGTGAGGGGGAGTTTAGAGAGCAGAAAACAAAGTATCCCCTGGAAAATTTTGAAAAAAATTATGATTTTTAAAAAATCATGATTTTTAGCTTTGAAAAAAAGTTTTTTGAAGTTGTCATATCAATGGATTTGGCATGTCCGATTTTCTGTTGGCATGTCCGATTGTCTGTTAGGTCAATATGAATACACAATATGCTTTTACGTTTATAAAGTCATTGACATTGTGTCGTTTGAATCCGAGTACATTTTATGATGCAACTCCGATGTAAATAATATTTGGGGCGTATTAAATCTAGGCAAGTCTATTTCCTAAAAGAATTAAAAACTAAAAATAATGTTCGTAAAAATTCCAAACGTTCCTTGCAAGCAAGCTATTTGCATGACAAGGCACTGCAAATTCTATTCAGGGGAGATAAGGAAGTTTCAAAACTTTACAATTGCTCCAATAAACCTGTGAATGCAAGTGAGGAGTGATTAGTTTCAGAGTATTGCACTGTCTTTTTCTATTTGAGTGTACTCCTACGTTTATTTTGTATCATCAACACTCTGCACGTTGGATTGGCCTATTTAATTATTTTTTATTATGCTGAATATTGGGGGGGGGGTTGAACATTTTTTTGGAGGGGTGGACATTTTGTTTGGGGGGGGTTACAGCTAATATCGGGGGGGTAGCACCCCCTGCACCCCACAAAATCCGTCTATAATACCGATAATATCGGTATAATTTTCCCGGTATACCGATACCGGAAAATTCTCATACCGAACATTCCTACATGGCAAGCACTTATCTGAACTTACATTCAAAGGAAGATGATCAGAAGTGCAACATATATATTCAAATTGAATGCCTTTTCAATTGTAACTATAACACTGGGTGGGTTTAGATAAAAATTTAATTTTTGCATGGCATTTTGAATATGGATGAGGCCATCAACACGATAGTTTTAATTTTATGTTTTTTAGCAGACTCAACACCGGCCCCATCTACAAGTGCGCAGGCAGTTGGTTCATCCGCTGGTGTAAATTCAATTGGAATTTCTGGTATCATAGGCCGAGCACGCGATCTTCTGCGAGCCAATGCCCGATCCATGGGAAGCACGGTAAACAGAGCACTGAGTTGCCAACCTAAGAGACGAAGGTTAGGACACCTGTATGGATCAAAGGAAAAGAAAGCAGAGGTTAAAACTTTGGAAGTAACTGTTATTGATTATGCTGATCATGATGATTTTGCAGGTAATGATGGCAACATACCAGATGTTATACCAGACTACAGTATTGGAAAAGATGATGTATTGTTTACTGGAACAGTTGATCTGATGACCAATGACAAGGAAGATACAATAAGATCTAAGCTCGTTGATGTTTTCAGATCCAGAATAAGTGGACTAAAAGCAAATGATTTCTCTTTTGTCAAAGTTTCAAGAAAAGTTGTTTCTACTCCAGCCTGCAAAGAGGGGCACAAATGGGACTATCCCCAAATAAAAGCCATCAAAGGTCAAGGAAAGTTGTATGTTCGGTTGGAAAACCCCTTGAATTGTGAAATATCATCATTACCATCTCAAAGTGTTCCCAGTGTAGCGAGCAATCCAGCATCTTTTAATGCGCCTGATGAATCAATGGCCTCTGAAGGAATAGAAACTGAGCAGCAATCTACATCAACTCGCCAACAGATCAATATTGATGATGATGATAAGGACATTGACGCATTGCAAGTGATGTTTCCGACAAGAAGTGTAGCAGATCTGCGTGAAATTAGAAGGAATAATATTACTATGCAAGAAACAGTTGATGAAATTTTGGGGAAAGGTATGTGTATTTATATGTTCCCTCTGCTGAATTTTATTTCTCAACAAACTCACTGTTTTTGGTTGTATATATGGTTTTATTGAAATATCAAGTTATGGATAAACTCTCATAATTTACAATCTTGGCTATATAGCTCACATGCAGGCTATTTACATGTAAATCATCATCCATGTACTGACTATATCATTATCACACACTCACTCTTACTTCACTTTACTTAGTGTGTGCCCTGTGTTATGTCTACCATAAGTATCTGATCAATACCTCAGCCTAGACCTAGGGCCGTCCATTTATATTTCAGCTCTTTTTCACATGAGAAGATTGGCACGTAGACAATTTGGGAGCAGGGTGGATGAAGGGTGATAGCGAGAGAAATCATTAATGAAATTAGTAATTATATATTATCGCAAGGAAATGCTGCCTCGAATTTGATGCTGTCAATAGTTTGATCAAAAGAACAACTGGGCATATTTACGTTGGGTTATTTTGTGTTGCTTAGGTAGCACTGCTCTTCGTTGGAAGGGAGCGTAAACGCTCATGGCCATGATTGTATGAAAAATAATCAGAACATTTCCATGTAGCCTATTACTCTTGAAATAATGTAATTTAGTGCAGATTGGTCAGATGATAATATTGATTTGGTCTTCTGTACTGTATAGAACAATATTAATACAGTACCGTAGGTCATTTACATTAAGCCTGACAGTTTTCTGGTTATTTCTCCGTCATAGTTAGTTTCATAATGTTCTTTCACATTTTGGGTAATGTAGCACAAACACAAGAGAAAACTGCATCAGAGGTACTAAATAATCTAAAGAAGTCTATGAAGCCATATATGGACTCAGTAAAGCTGAAAGTCGACAAAGAAGATTTTGTGATGGACTTCTTTCATTTCTACAAGAGCCCTGAATTTGATCCAGTTGTACCTGTGAAAGTACAAATGAGAGGAGAACCTGCAGTGGATACCGGGGGTGTTCTACGTCAAGCATTTACTGATGTTTTTGGTGAGATTTTAAGTGAAGAGTGTTACCTACGTTTATTTAGAGGTTCCAATCAAAGACTTACTCCTATTTATAGCAGCGAACATGTTTTGACAGGAGTATTCGAAGTTCTCGGAAAAATGATAGCTCATAGTTTGATACAAGGTGGACCTGGTTTTCCATTCCTTGCTCCTGGGATTTATTGGTATGTAGCAACAGGTGACTTGTCTGAAGCTATTGCAAGAGCCTCTTGTCTTGACATTGGTGATGCTGAGCTTTCTTGTTTTATTGAAAGGGTAAGATTTAGAATACATTAGATTATATACAGTTTGACTTAACACCTTGACAAGTAATAGGGTGTCTATAAGCAATTTTAGAAACATTAATTGAAACGAAGTTCCCATTGTCAGGCATAATAGCCCAGAGTAAACCATCCCGTGTTGAATAATTGCTAGTACTGTACTGTACTGTACTGTACTCTAAGGAAAGAGGAAGATTTGTAAGTACAGATGGTAGCTACCATCATACCAACATGTACATGTGAACACTTACTAATTCTAGATTAAAGATGGCACTGCTGATGATATAAGAGAAATTGCTCGAGAGGACAATTTCATGCGTTTTATGCAGGAATGTGGAGAAAGTAGAATGTTAACAGTAAGTAAATTGTCATTGACCTACAATCCAGGACAAAACATCTGCAAAGCTGCCAATTATTTGACTAACTTAATTTGTAATATTGTACATTTAGAACCCCCCCAATAAGAACCATTCAATGTTGATTATATTCTCAGCATACAGTTAAAGCTGTTGTAAATATGTATGACATTGTTTGAGGGGAGGAGGGGAGATGAGTGTCATTAATGTTTTAACCAGGATCGTGGCTACATATACCCTTGCAGGAAGTAACTGGCAACTTGCCGCATGCATTTGCATCTCATTGAACTTAAGTGCTTGAAGCCCAGCTAACACATAACGTTGTAAAAACGTTTTTGGAAGGTTGTAATTTGGTTAGGTCGGACCTAACATTGTGACAACCTTTTGACAACCTTGTCTTCGTTGTCGTTTGAATACTAACGTTGTGAAAACGTTTTAATTACGTATGAATACAACGTGGCTAGAAAGTTTGAATACTAACGTTGTAAAAACGTTTTACTTACACATGAATGCAACGTGACAAGAACGCTTGATCAGCAACGTTGTAATGACGTTGTGATATATTGTTTCGTAATAACGTGAAATTTTAATTACAAGAAAACGTCGTCGTGACGTTCTGTAAAGGTTTGACGTACTATTAAAATTAACGTTCATATTGAATTCAATGACAATAATATGGAGAATGTTTTGTTGATGTTATTAAATTCAAGTTTGAATTGGTAATTGAACGGTTTATCAGCCATCGCCGGGTGGTGATAAACTTTAAATTTTATATGGTTTTAAAGTTAAAACTCATGGAATGTTACATCAGTTATTTGTTTCAGTTGCATTAATTGTCATTGACTAAATCCCTATATAGTCACCAAAAAGGCAAAATTTTGGCAAAATCCAAATGACATGTGGACTATGTGCGAAGTCACTAATATTATAGACACATGAGTTTCGCGGTTTTCGCGGATCAAAAATACTCGATTTTAATTGGCTAAAAAAAGTCGGACGTCTGCGAAATTTGATATGAATATATAATTTGATCCTTCATTGCATATATGCGCATAATTTAAGCTGCGCGTCGGCATCTCGTGGGCAAGATATAAAACTAGATTGAAGATTTTAATACTTGGACTTTCCTTGACTCTCCTATATTTCTTCTACTTAAACGTAAGTGATACTTATGATATTTTGTATCAGTAGTGTAGCCATATATATATATATATATTGATATAACATTTTAATATTTTTTCAGATTAAGATATTTGTCGTGAATTATTTTTAATTAATACATGTGACTCGCACTCGCCAGACAATCACAAATATATTTTGCATTTATTTACACGAATCATTCGAAATTTGCGGACTGTGTAGTGTACTTTTACATATAGTTGCCTTGAAGGCATTGAACTTCTTGGTTTGCTATTCTTTGTTATCAGATCTCGACCAGCTAGAATTTATACACACCGTTGGTTGTAAATAGGGACGCCATCTTGAATATATTGTTTTCAGTATTATGTTTGCCCCACTTGATAAGATGGTGTCGCTAACCTTGGAAGTTTCAGTCGTTTTTGCCCTATTTACCGCATAAAGCCTAGCGTTAACAAATTGGCGTTTTCATAGCCGCATGTACCTATAAAATTTCACCTATACTATAGACGCACTATAATTGCTGGGATTACTATTGTTATATCTTGAAACTTATTTTGTGGCTACATTTTCCGGCAGTTAATATGACTACTAACTTTGCATTTGGTGCAGAATCTGAGCTTTCCTGCTTGTCAAAGCTCAAAGTATATTCTCTTTGTCTCTTACTGTATCATTCAAGTCTATTTGGCTATTTTAAGGTTTGACTGCACATGGCAGCCTGCTTTCATTTATTGCATATTGTTATAAATATTGAGCCAACATCGTTATAACAACCAAAAAATATTGATATTTTTTTAAAATTTAAAAATACTAATTTATTATGACCTGTATACATTATGGTCAGTTTATTGCGGATTCAGGTTGAGTGTTTAATGATATCACGATCATGTGAGCATTGCAACAGAAAAACATGGGCATTGTCAAGTGGCAAATTACTTGTTGCTATGAGGGAGCGGACCAGCGGTGACATTTTGAATTGAATATATATGTTTAGAATTTACACTGTAATGCAAAAATATGGATAATCTCCTGAAATTCAGGTTGTATACAATTATTATTGTAACAATTGAATAACCCATATATTTATTGGGAACGAAGACTTGCTATCTTTAACATATGATGATCTTTTCTCGTGTGTAGAAATTGACTTATCATCGAAGTATTTTAAATTTCAAATAATGAGATTATTAAACACAGGCAAGAAGACCATTGTTATCCGCATTTGGCTTAGGAGAAACTATTTTATCTCTGCAGTATAAACATTTCCAAATTTTTGATACAATGGCTGACGATATCCCAATGGGACGTCTACTTCTATGAATTTTCCAGGAAAAACTCCTGTTTTGGGATCACATCCATTGCTAATAATATTTCCTTTTGTTAACAACCTTAGTCTTCGGATAAAGGGTTTTCGGGCATAACTAATCGACCATAATCGTTTGCACGCCACATTTAAAAAACTGTTTGTTTACAGACATTCTCTCATAGCAACAAGTAATTTGTCACTTGTCGACACCTACAGGTGTTTTTCTGTTTCAATGTTCACGTAATCGTGACGTCATTAAACACTCAACCTGAATCCGCAGTATTTGAATACTTTATTTGTATACATACTGGGATTTTTATTCAAATTTGTATATGTGATTGCATGGGGCCGAGTAAAATTAAGGTTTAATTTCATGTGTTTACAAAGCATCAAGCAATTTCATGTGTTTTCAAGCATCATATTCACCTGAGTACATTACACCACCACAGAAAAAATTATGATTACTAGACTACATTGATATCAAAGGAACTAGATTCTGTTCCGAAATATCACATAGCTCAATTGGCAGAGCATTGGGTAGTATTCCAAATGTTGTAGTGGTTCGATTCCCACTGTGGCCAGGCATATTTTTCAAGTTTGCCCGATGTGGATACACACTCAGAGTAACATCACAAGCATCAAATAACAAATTGCCCAAAGCAATGAGTCTTTTGTGTCGATCAGAGTAAAAAAAGTTTTGTGTCAGGAAGAGTAAAGTAACAAAGGAAGGTGCACTACTGCTTAAATATGCAAATGTAATTTATTCTACTTTATTTCAAATTCTCCACCTATTAAGTTGAAATATGGCCTCGATTGTAAATGGTAAATTGTAGGTTTGCAACTTGTAATGCTTATTAAAGAGTTTAGTGTAAGTTGGGTTAGATTGAATTTCTCTATATAATTATATATGTTTAATTAACAAATAGATTAAGATTTTGTCATTGTCTGTTCAGTTATAGATACACAGGGTGATGTCATAATGTGAGACAAACCAAGGCCGGATTTTGCGGGGCGCACCTCCCCTGATATTGTTTTGCGCCTTCCCTGGGAATTTTTGCACTTCCCCTAAAAAGTCATGCACCTCCCCTTGCAAAAGTTTCAATGATAGATCAAAGTGAATATTTGACATTTTTAGGTTGCTTAGGGTCTACACTTCATAAGAAGGTTTTTCTGTAAAATTGATTATTGAAACAGTGATATTAATTGAAGAAACAATTGACATAGATGAAATTTGCACAAACGCACCTGCTCACCACAGTGTTTCAGGCACTGACAGCATCAGTGATAATTCTTGTTTGTCTGACGATTCTGATCAATTAGAAAATTACAGTTTGAAAGATGAGTTAGTAACTTGGGTGAATAACTTTCAAGTAAAACACAATGCAGTTGATGGGCTCCTTAAATTACTTAAACAGTCTGGCCATTCTGAATTGCCAAGCACTGCCAGGGCTTTATTGGCTACACCAAGGCTTGTTTCTATTGGCCATAAGTCTGAGATGGAGTATGTTTACTTCCCATTGGAAAAGGCACTCTTGGAGAATTTCCAGTCTTATCCAGACAGTGTTAAAGACTCTGTTGATACTTTAGAGATAAGTTTGAACATTGATGGCATTCCTTTGTTCAAAAGTTCACAAAGTAGTTTATGGCCAGTTCTCTGTGGTATTATGAACCTTACCCCAGTTAGAATATTCCCAATTGCTTTAACATATGGGAAGTCAAAACCTAAGAATTTAGATTTTCTTCATGACACTGTGAGAGATCTGAATATGGTGTTAAAGCAAGGCTTAAGTTGCGGTTCAAAGGTTCTTAAAGTTTCTCTCAGGTGTGTTGTCTGTGATGCACCTGCAAAAGCATTTGTTAAAGTAGTCTAGGACCTGTATATGAGTTTGTATGCATTTCATTTAGGACAGATAATCTCAAATGTTTTGGGCAAGTTGACCATGACGGTCAGCATGGTAACGTTGCCCGAACCCCAATCCGGGGCGAAACGTCCGAAACTGACCACACCCAAAAACGACGCTTTCGCCATACTGCTTAAGTTTTAAGATTTTGAGTTGAAGGTTTTCAAAGGAAAACCTATTTTTGAATGAGCTGTACATAAATTATATATTTTCTGAAGGTCTTAAACAGTTTTTATACCATTTTCCCCAGCCAATTCCAGTTTTTTTCTAATGGACTGTATCACTAATCAAGTTTTCAGTTCATAAAATCACAATGTTACAGCTAGATGTTGATATATAGCCAGTATAGCTAACCAATCAGAATGCAGTATTGGCTAAACCCATTTCATAATTAATCGAATATAATTTTTTTTCGAATGTTATAGAACGTTGCCGGGATTGTATAAAAGGATGATATTTGATAGATCATTTGGTAGATCAAGTAATTTTTAATGTTGTGCATATTCTTTCCTTATATACTAATGTATTTATTAATAGTTCTTAAAGTTTATGTAAATAGTTAATGTGAAGTCATTTAACATTTTGTGTCAATAAATATTTAGAAAAATTTATGTTTACTTTATTTTAATATTCTTAACAACCGCGTTTATTACACAACAATCATTTCCCGTTTTAATTTCCATGACGTAGTCAGAAAATTCGCGAAAGAATATTAAAGTACGCAATGGTTCTGGTGCAATTAAGCTGTGTTAAGCTACGTGTACACACAGGGATTATAATCTGGCCAATTTCAGGTTTTAACGAATGCTGCCATTTTTTTCAAATATCATATAGTTAAAGCTGAATCGGCCGACAAATCATGTGTGTAAACGTACCTTGATGCTTTCGTTAAGTCATAACGTTCCCACAACGTTTTTACCACATTTTCACAAAGTTAAAATTGGACGTCCTTATAACGTGTTAGAAACGTTTTGACAACGTTCAAGTTACGTTCTCGCTACGTTAGCTACAACGTTGCGATAACGTTTTCTGCTGTCTACAAATTTTCGTTGTCACAACGTTGTCCCAGAACGTTCATATAACGTAAGTCCAACGTTTCCACGACGTTTTTAAAACGTAATTGTGTTAGCTGGGAGGGAGCTGTGAGTTGCTTCATGCAAATACAATGCGTTTGTGTAATTTTATTTTTTTATTATAAACACAGGTACAGAACAAAGATGAAATTATGCAATGTCTTGTAATCCACAACACAATACTTAAGCACAAGGCTATTGTTGATCAGCTTCGGAAAGGTTTATCAATCCTTGGGTTTCTTAAAGAACTAGGGAAAGCACCTGCTAAGTTTGAGCATTTCTTTGTCCACACTGGTGATGAAGTATCATCAGATTATCTCAAGTCTTTGTTGAAACCCCCTGTTCATACAGATGCACAGATCGGCAATGTGGTCAGAATGCTGTATCGATTTCTGGAAAATGCAACAAAAGCAGATTTGTTGAATTTTTTGTGTTTCACCACTGGTTCGAGATCATCCACATCATGTTTAATCCCTGGATCAATCAGCATTTCTGTGGTTGATGCTGATAGCATTTTTGCCTCAACATGTACATTAGAGTTGAAACTTCCATCTAGATTTTCTCAGTATTCTCATTTTGAATGTGCCATTAGAGCTATCATGATGAAGAGCAAAGGCAGAAAATATACAGCACCGTGATGTATTGTATACCAAGAACAAAAGAAACATTGCTTAAGTAATAGACTTGGTATAAAATGTTTATTTGATATTGTATATTTAAAGGTAAACAGAGGTAAGAATTTTTCATGGTTGGAATTACAGTAATATTGTGTAGTGTGAACTTGAACATCATTTTTCAAAGGAACATGACAAATGTTAATAAAAATGTTAATGCGTATTCTGCACATAAATTCTGACCCTGGATTTTTAGTTTAGTTTCAGTCAGTTTAGTTTTCGTTTTATTGATTTATTGACAATTACACGTCACTTTAAGAGGGAAATATTTAGTTTCCTTGAAAAGTTTCATTGAAATTTTGCAAAATTGTAATAAGTGTTGATTAATGTAAGTTTTTAAAGTACCTAACATTAAACGTTTTCTTGTTGTGTTTATTGATTCTATTCTATATTATTTTGACCTTGTATTAAAGAAATACAATCTAGGTATATGTCAATACCATAAGAATCTGAAGTTCGTAACGTAGCTCTGTGTGGTCTAGCGTATTGGCGGTTAAATCACTTGAGGCTGAGCTATCACTGCTACAGAGATCTATTAAGGACCGTAAAATGCTAACAGCTGTTTCTAACCTGTTCATCAACAAAGCTGCTTCATGATACGTCAAATTTTGATCATCTAACTGCACTTCAAGGACAGTTAAAAAAGATTCCATTGAGTAAAATCATCCTGCCACGTTGAAGTTTCGTGATCGCCTGCCATTTTGTTTTAGTTTCTTGTTTTTAATATTTGTTACATAACGTATGCCTATGCACCAATCGTTTAATCCGCTGGCACGCTGAAGTGCAGAATTTATTGAATATATATTTGGTTTGCTGAATTGAATATATATTTGACGTGTTGAATTGAATACATGTAATCTGTTTATTGAATATATATTCCATTTATTGAATATATATTTAATTTATTGAATATATATTTCATTTATTGAATATATATTTCATTTATTGAATATATATTTCATTTATTGAATATATATTCCATTTATTGAATATATATTTAATTTATTGAATATATATTCCATTTATTGAATATATATTTAATTTATTGAATACATATTCCATTTATTGAATATATAATGTGGTTTATTCAATATATGTTTAATTTATTGAATATATATATGGTTTGTTAAATATATATATATGGTCTATTGAATATTGCAACAATCCGGCAACCATACAAACTATGCTTTTTTCTCGGGAAAATGTTTCTTTTTCTTAAAAAACACTTTATAAACATGGAAACCTCAAATATTTAAATAATTTTCATACCTTTTTGGGATTGCAAAAAGCAAAATCTGATTCATTATCCCACTTTTTAAAATATATATGAGAAAGTTGCTTCGAAATCACTATCACGCAGTAGCATGTTTATTTACCCTCATCATTTTGACTGAATAGAGTTTATCTTTTTGAAAAGCGATTTTTGTTATAGCTCTTGGTTACTGGTTTACGTTTATGTCGATTTTGGTACCCATGAGACCAACAAGTTGCAGTAATCCTCGAATGAAAATGGATATTCGAAGAGCATAAAAGCCAACTCCTAGCCATGTAACTCTATCGCCTGAATTTTGAATCATTACACAAACTAAAATGCTGATAATGTAGATGTTTTCCATACTTGAGATGTTAGTGAAG
>CACRXK020004719.1:0-30608 GCA_902702795.2 Paramuricea clavata | reverse complement strand
ACAACAACAACAACAACAACAACAACAACAACAACAACAACAACAACAACAACAACAACAACAACAACAACAACAACAACAACAACAACAACAAGCACTCAAGTCGTCGCAATAGGAACCTAAGGAATAAGGAATCTGCGAACAAATTTGCCTATACAAAGATTGTCACCTTGGCTATAGGGCGTCGTTTCCGTGATTGAAACGTTGGGCTTTAATAAATGTCACAAAAACGAAAACGAGGCTTTATAGTCAAATAGAGTTGAATATAAGTATTTATTGATAATTATGGCAAACATTTGTTTCGGTAAGTGAAGCAATGTGATTGGCTGCTGACAGGCAGGACTTTCCCATATTGCCCACGAGAGCCGAAGTTTCAAGGCAAAAAATGATCTAAAAATCTTTCAAAATATTAAAAACAAAGAAAAAACCCTAAAATACGGAAAAGAGGTGTCCGGTGTTGTTTTATGCCATCTACTCCATCGCACGACTATTTTACTTCATCTCTCATCACATGAGCTTCCTCTATCAGTTCCATCCTCTCTCAGTTTGAATTCCTCCCTATTTCTTTTTCTCATTCTCTCTCGTCTCGTAACTCTTCAACTAAT
This sequence comes from Paramuricea clavata, assembly GCA_902702795.2. NCBI lineage: Eukaryota > Metazoa > Cnidaria > Anthozoa > Malacalcyonacea > Plexauridae > Paramuricea > Paramuricea clavata. Next base: position 30,003 of record CACRXK020004719.1, on the reverse strand, counting down.
AACTGGCAACACGCCTTTCGACTTCTTCACCTGCTTGTAATTTCACTTGTTCATTTGATTCAACTGCCTCTGTCCAAGCGCTATTAAAATAAAATTATTACAGTAAAACTGCATATCGCGGAAAATTACAATTTTTCATTATGGTTACCACTAATGGGCTACAATTCTTGCGGAGTCCGGATTCATGTAGGAGACATTGTTTTGCAACAATGGTTTGTTTGGTTGGAAAGGGTGAGAGTGATGAACAACTTATTTCTAATAAATATAAGTAATATATTTAACATATATGAAACATTTTCCATGTTGATATACAGTTATGTCAATACGAATGGAAACTGGGAAAACGAGAAATTGCGTGGAAAGACGATGCCCGGAGGGCGGAGTGTTTTCACACAATTTCGAGTTTTCACAATTTCCACAAGTGTTGATATTGCTGTATATCAATACAGAAAAATGTTTTATATTTGTTTTATAATAGCACAAAGAAATACAAAGAAAGAAATTTTCCGTGTTGACATTGAGTTATATGATCACAGCCGTTAGCAAATCAGCGTTCAGAATTTACAAATGCCATTATAACATTGGATATTAATGTGTTAGATTTTAATTCAAAACTTTTAAATATGTGCAGATGTATGTATTAACCCTTCAAATCCCTGCAAAAATGGAGGATTGTGTACAATGGATTCATTTGGAAAAGTTGTATGTATATGTGCAGATGGATTTAAAGGAAAACGATGCAAAATAGCAGGTGCGATATGTTATGTAATTTTGAAAATGCATTTCTAAGAGAGAATTCGTAATTAAAACCTCATGTAGTGGCGAAGCCAGCGGTCATGCAGTGCATGACTAAAAATTTCCCCCAAAATGTTTAAAAATCAGTTCGGTTTAATTGTTTACAATAGAATTATACTTTATCTTAGCAGTTCTACGCTTAAGTATTTTATTTATTATTTTGTTTACCAAAATCTATTAGTCTAGGACCTGTATAGATGTTTGTATGCGTTTCATTTAGCACAGGTAATCTCAACTGTTTTAGGGTAAAATGACCATGGCGGTCAACATGGCATATGTGCCAAAACCTGAATCCGAGGCGAAAGTCCTGAAAATGACTCCGCCCTGAAACGGCAGTGCCGACATAGCTCTAACTTCCAAAAAGCAAAAGCGACAGCCTTCCTGAAGTGCTTATAGTGTTTATAGAAGGGCTGCTTTTAGGGGTGGTCATTGGAAGGAAAAATTTGTCTAAGTATAATATTTTACCAGAAAATGACTATATGCCCCACCCCAGGTAAATTGCTGATTATTCACAAAATAACTAATATGCCTGGCAGAAATTTAATGTTCTTATTTGCTAAAGAAAATTATCATGGGATGAAAAACTATGCTTAATTTAATATAATTATTGTAGTTTTCATAAGGATTGCCATTGTTTTCTTTAAATATAATACATTTTAATTCACCCTGTCCTTCGATATTTCGTCAAATTGCCGCCATTTTAATGGCTCGCCGCTTCTCTACCCGATAAATGCCACTTCTTCGTCTTCCTATGTGTTTAGACTACAGTATCCAAGAGTACTTCATTGTAGAATAGTCCCAATCGAAAAATGAAAACATTTGCCGGGTTTTAATGGCAAAACCCTCCAGGTAATCATTTAGGTTCAAAATAAAATACAAAGCATTTGAAAGTCACGCGCAATCTTCGCGAAAACTTCTCGTGGACACATGACAGGAGGGGGTGAATATTTTCACGAAACGTTTGTTCGCCACCACAGCAACCTAAAATATATTGTATTTATTGTATTTTTATGAATTATGATAAAACTACCCAAATATTTATTGTTTTTATCATAATTCATAAAAATACAATAAATACAATATATTTTAGGTTGCTGTGGTGGCGAACAAACGTTTCGTGAAAATATTCAACCCCCCTGTCATGTGTCCACGAGAAGTTTTCGCGAAGATTGCGCGTGACTTTCAAATGCTTTGTATTTTATTTTGAACCTAAATGGTTACATGGAGGGTTTTGGCATCAAAACCCAACTAATGGTTTCATTTTTTCGATTGGGACTATTCTACAATGAAGTACTCTTGGATACTATAGTCTAAACACATAGGAAGACAAAGAAGTGGAATTTATCGGGCAGAGAAGCGGCGAGCCATTAACATGGTGGCAATTTGACGAAATATCGAAGGACACAATATCGAAGATAAAATATACTGCACTGTTTCAAAACTTCATTAAACTTCGTCGAAACTGTCTTTAGCCATCTATCATTATGTAAAAGTACAACAACTGGATGACACCTGCGAGACTCGGCGATAAAAAGCAGACAAGCCAGCAAAGTATGGCTGAAATGGTGTTTTCGTGGGGGGTGAGTGAATTAAAATGTATTATATTTAAAGAAAACAATGACAATCCTTATGAAAACTACAATAATTATATTAAATTAAGCATAGTTTTTCATCCCATGATAATTGTTTTTAGGAAATAAGAACATTAAATTTCTGCCAGGCATATTAGTTATTTTGTGCATAATCAGCAATTTACCTGAGGTGGTGCATAGTCATTTTCTGGCAAAATATTATACTCAGGCAAATTTTTCCTTCCAATGACCACCCCCAAAAGCAACCCTTCTAAACACTATAAGCACTCCAGAAAGGCTGTCGCTTTTGCTTTTTGGAAGTTAGAGCTATGTCGGCACTGCCGTTTCAGGGCGGGGTCATTTTCAGGACTTTTGCCCCGGATTCAGGTTTTGGCACATATGCCATGTTGACAGCCATGGTCATTTTACCCTAAAACAGTTGAGATTACCTGTGCTAAATAAAATGCATACAAACATCTATGCAGGTCCTAGACTACTTCAGGAACTCGTGAAATCAGTCTTGAAATCATCAAAAATCACCCTTCCGCTTGCAAGTCCTTTAATCCCTTCATCAAATTTTTCCTAAAACAGCAATGACTATACTAGTCATCGCACCACATGCGAGAATAGAAATATTACCATGATGAACGGATAATGTTTGCATTGTGCATGTACTGTATGTCAACGATTAATAATGGTAATTCAACTGAGTGGATCGAAGATCTCAGTGATTGGTTGGCAGAGGTCAGCACTCTAATATGATTGGTTGAAAAAGACATTTGATATCTAGCACGAATCGCACTGCTGAGAGCCAATCAGATTGCAGAAAACACCACTGATTTCCAAATAAATATAATATAAGGGTTCTATAATAAGGTTCATAATAAGGTTCTTATCCCCTGGCCATATTGGCAGAAAACTATACTGTTATATTACCATGGAATGCCATAACTAAGACGCAAAACTACACTTCAATGTGAAAATTTGCGAATAACATTATGTATCTTGTCGTAACAGTGGAGAGTGAAGATACTGAGTTAATTATAATGTGTTTCCGTTGCTGGCATGTCTCCTAATGAAGGAATATTTTCGTACAAACCAGAAACTTCTACGTATACCCGCCATCACTCTTAATTGGATAATAGATTTTCTCAACGACAGAAAACAACGAGTTAAAATGGCAAATGATTCTTTCTCCGATTGGGGCAATGTGCCGGCCGGAGTACCACAGGGCACCAAAATCGGCCCATGGTTATTTGCCATAATGATCAATGACCTTAGGCCACCACAAGTAGATCAAGCCAAGTTTGTGGATGATTTAACCATCTCAGAAATAGTACCAAAAAATAACTCAAGCAGAATCCAAGAATCCGTTACCAGTATTCAATCGTGGTCTGATACTAATCTTTTCTCCTTAAATGACGAAAAATGTAAAGAGATCAGAATTGACTTCAAGAGAATAAAAAGCGAATTTTCCTCAGTACTTGTAAATGACAAGCCATTAGAAGTTGTACGGAAGGTAAAATTACTTGGTCTTACTATTCAATCTGACCTTAAATGGAATACCCATATCGATAATATCATATCGAAATTAAATGCTCTAAGCGTTTATACCTCTTGGTTCAGCTAAAACGTGCAAACATCCCAGCCAGAGATATCATACAGTTTTAATAATACGACATGTGTTCGACCGGTCCGCCTTGAATATGCTTCAAATGTGTTCAATTATTCCTTGCCAACGTATCTTAGTGACGATATCGAACGAATTCAAAAGCGTGTACTCTCAATTGTGTACCCAGGATTTAAATACGAAGACTCCCTTGTTATGAGCGGACAATCAACACTCCGACAGAAAAGAAATAAATCTTGTGAGAACTTTTTAAATAAAAATTTGGTGAACCCTTATAATCATAAATTTTTTAATCTTACATCTATAAGTAAGAAAATACCTTCTTATAATCTAAGGAATGAAAGGACAGTTGATCTTCCGAAATTTAAAACCGAACAATTCAAAAAATCTTCTTAATAGCTAGTAGTCTTATAGTAAATGATCGATTAGTTATTCCCATTTGATGTTAGATTTCCGAATCTTAATCCATGTATATATTTATACCTTTCACTTGTAATCACCTTGTAATACAGTAACTTTACTGCAAGAAGTGCGATTTTATTAAACTATCAAACTATCAAACTAATCATGACACATGCTATGCTCATAATATTGCGCGTTTGTATGACATTGTACCGATGTTGCGATCCATAAGTATATGAAGGACTGAACAGACAGAAGAAACCGAAAAAGTTTATTAAACAAGCGGAAGCAGAGTCGGAATTTTTTTCCGCAGACAGTCGGACTCCTCGTTGATAGTCGGACGCATCATTGACCCGCGCCCTTATACAAAATATGCCGCGGATATTCTTCTTATTAGACGCGCTTCCCAGTGTGTCCTGCGCGCAAATTGGTGATTGTGTGCATGGTTTAACTGTGTAACGGTGCTACAACCGGACATTGCTGTTTGACAGATTATGACTAATTAGCGTCGCTGGGAAAAAAAAATTATATTATAAAGCATACTAAGCATAGTACCAAACATTAAAAGTCTTGCATGATATTTACTTTATAGTATCAATTCGTAGTATTGTCTTAGTAATTAGTTTGTGTATGTTAGAACGAGGCAATAAGCCTGGATACGAGTATATACCACTAAGCTGTATAATAACTGGAGGACCTGTTCCTATCTTTCGGAGCACGTTTGAGCAGTTAAAATGTTGTAGTGCCTCACGTAATCGTATAGTGAGCGAAATATGCTAAATATCTATATTTAGCTCTATTTTCCATAAACCTGTTAGGAAGTAGATTCGCTTTTAATCTTTATTTACCTGGCAAACACTATTTCCTCTTGGCACTCAACACTTGTAGATTTTAAGCTTATTATCACTTCTAACCTAACCTAATGGCTTTAACACGCCTGTCAACATTAGAAGGGAAAGTCGTAGTAGTAAACAGGTATTACTATATATGTATATCAGTGCTTCAGAAGCATAAATTTTATGCTGTATTTCTGCTGTTTTGGTTTGCTGTAACTCAGAAACACCGCTCACAAAAACTCAACGTGTGTTAGTATAGTGCGGTATAACACAATAGGCAACATGACCCGCGCGGTGGCGAACACAAATAGGCAACATGACCGTCAAGGAATGTTTAGACATATTGCCTATATTATAATAGGAAATTATTTTTACCACATCTTAAAACGATTGAAGGCCTTTTTTTAGAATGTATAAAATTGAGTCATGAGAATAATTAGTGTAACGAAAAAGCCGGATATACTATATAAATGAATCATTTTATTGCGGCAGACACAACAGTCATACATCTACACAATTACCAGCACAATAATTAATCGTTACAAAACCCCAGCTGGTAGAGATGCAACTACGTACCTTAATTAAAAGTACAACGAGAAATTCGACGTTTTCAGCGAAACCGAAGGCGGGCCCTTCGTTGCCTAGTACTGATAGTACTGATAGCGACTAGTACTGACCCTGGTCAGGCCAAGGTAAATGTGGCGCGTTTACACCATTAATTACCGGCATCTTTGGCCTAGAATGTTGTGATTAATTTTGTGTATTTTTATGTGTTGTGAAATTGTCCGCTGGTTGTCCGCTAATCTCTCACTGTGGACAGACGTTGCCCTGAAAATAAGGCCCAGGCCAGGGCCGAAAGTGTTTATATTTCCACAAGCCTAGGCCAGTCCAGTCCACCGGTTGTAGTGAGCCCAGATTTCCTGGCCTAGGCCAGGCCAAAGCTAGGCCAAAGTCTGTTTACACTGTCAACGGTAGGCCAAGGCCAGGCCAAGGCTGGTAGTGTAAACACGACTATAGTTGGCTGCTAACTTCCTGACGAAGGGCCTTCGTACAAAACGTCATTCTCAAGGTTAAATGCATCTCTATCAGCCGAAGTTTTGTTATTGTTAGCAATGTTGTTATATTTCGGAAAGAAGTATGATGAAGCGCCGGCTATAATAGGATTTGTGCAGAATAACAGATATTTATAACTTCAGACGTTCTCTGGCAAAACAGTTTCAGTGGATTCGAGTTTTCGGCCACCAAACCTCAGCCTTAATAGAACCTTAGGGGAGGTTTAAAACTGCATAGCGGTTTCATATGTCACTTTCAACAGTAGTGAAGGAACACATTGTCAGGTTTGAAATTTTGTCTACTTGTCATACGAAACCACTATATACAGTATGTCTACAGTACATTTCTGTAAAACCCCCGCTATTAGATATTTATGGCTTCAAAAAACTCGCATCCTCGCTCGCATCCATGGCCATGCACTAACATTTTTGCCAGACACCATCTAACGCCCGTATTCTAAGGCAGCGTTTACACTGTACCGTTTTCGTAGCGTTCTCGTATTGTTCTTAATCATCAAGGGAACGCAAGACAATAGTCATATAGTTCTCTCGAACAATACGAGAACGCTACGAAGCTCACTCACACTCACATTCAATGAGTGGAGGTTCAATATGAACTTTTCTTGAGTATTAATGCTGTTTTTGAATAGCTGGAGAGTGAGTAGGCACATAGTCATAGTAAGGTACGATACTAACCCTCCAGCTATTCCGAAACAGCACCGGCACTCAAGAGAAGCTCATACTGAACCTCCACTCATTGAGTGTGAGTGCCGGAGCTTTAGAATACGGGAGTAAGATTTCATTTGTATTCATGCATACAACATCAGGTGTCTTGTGTGTGCATGCTTGTGAGAATCATCGATCTGGCAATATTTTCTTTGTTATTGGCAGTAACTAAATGGATGTCTTGAAAAGCTTCGACAGCCTAACAGGTTTGTACGAATGACAAGAATTTATATATATATATATATATATATATATATATATACAGTATACAGTATAGGACTCTGCGAGGTTTGCTATAGTCCCAATGGCCAATACACAGTCACGTCATTATTCAATGTTTCATTAAAAATCACAACATCTCTCCAGCACTACGCGCTAACATGCTTCACAAGCACAGTCAACCCAAGACTCTGTGAGGTTTGCTATAGCCCCACTACGCAGTCACGTCATTATATCAATGTTTCATTATAAATCACAAGCAACATCTTTTCAATACTATCCATTTATCTCCTTAATGTCATTTTGTTCGGTACCAATGGAATGGTTTGTCCAAGGCCATTCCGCAGGCCGTTCTACCCATGTTCGCCTTTCCCTACAGTCATTTTCAACTGATATTGACCCAATATATTATACACCGCCGCAAACCACGATGAAACGCGAACTGACTGGCTCGGACCGCTGCGAACTGCTTTGTACATTTGTACATGTTATTATATATATTACTTAACAGTATTAATCCATAGAGTATATACCACGTAATGACTGCCATGTACGGTCAAAATTTGTTGCCAGACCCTGGGCGCCACGTTTTTTGTACATTGTAAAACATCTCACCCAAACCCACAAACCAGTGGGATTATTAATCTAAGGCATCTAATTTAAATATTTGGTTTACCCTTGTGGCATAATTGAATGTTCTGCCAGATTATATGAACCATACTTTTATAGATTGAACAACATCTACGTATACCTATATTCTACCTATCAATAGTTAGATACATGACACAAACGATATATACTAATATAGGCTTATAGAGATTTCACGGCATGGTTTTCTTTCAAGATCCTGTGCATTATTGCACATAATCTAACTGCATCTATACAGTAATTATTAAATACTAAGAAATGAACTTACAACACTCACATAGCCTTAACCACATGTGGATGGACAGATATACGAAATACACAATGTACAACAAGGACTAAATTTATAATATCTCACTGCATGGTCTACTTTCCAGACCCTGTGAAGATATTTTTAATTAAGAAAACTATTTACTCATATGAGATGCAGGAAAATTATACAACAAAAAATCACAAGCGACGGTGCAAGTCTTATCACGAACTAACAATTTGCAATATCGCAGTATGGTCAAATCCGACCCTGTGATAAATTCACATCATCAAATCACACCTCTCAATTACTAAGTAATAACTTTACATACAGTAAATGCTAGCTTCAATTATACGATATTTCTACAATGGATTGACATATAAAGACATAGGCTAAGTAATAACTTTATATATACAGTAAATGCTAACTTCAATTACGATATTTGCATATTTGCGTCTCTGTTTGTTTAATTAAACAAAACAACATTACATGAATAGTAAAAATTGTTACGCCGGGTTATGTCTGCGCGATCATCACAAGAACAATCAATCAAGTCATACACAACGCAGTTTTACTATTCATGTAGGCTATCAATTCAACGTTCATGCTTAATTTTCTCTGTTATCTGGGTATGTAGTAATGTAATTTTATGCCAATGCAATGTGCTATTTTTCAAGGGCTTTTCAGTGCAGTTATCGGTTTAAATATACCTAAAATTCCCGTTAAGATATGACAATTGCCGTATGGGCTACTTTTACGCAAATGCAAATTAGAACTGCAACATTCATGCTTAATTTTCTCTGTTATATGGGCATGTAGTAATGTAATTTTATGCCAATGTAAGGTGCTATTTTTCAAGGGCTTTTCAATGCAGTTATCGGTTTAAATATATCTAAAATTCTCGTTAAGATATGACAATTGCCGTATGGGCTACTTTTGCGCAAATGCAAATTACAACTGCGAGATAAGAGTTCTAAAATTACAATTTTGCAATAATCATGGCAGGCGGAAATACGTTTCTCTTTAATTACCGAACAACTGTCTTTACAACAAAGTTGCCCGAGAACGATAGAACATTCGTTGTCAAGAAGCTGGTAGACTCCAGCCATGAGGGGAGACAGAATCGTTAGTCAAAGAAGCGCGGCTTCTTTCAAGAGGGGGGTAATGGGGGGGTACCGATCCTGAAGCACGAAAAATAATATGCAGCGATCTTGAAGCATGAAAAATAAAAGAAGGAAGTCCTGAAGCACGTAAAATAAATTTATTACGAATCTGAAATGTAAAGTGAACATGAAATGTAAGCAACAATCATACTTAGAAGTCTTAAAGGTGAATATAAACAGTCTGTACTAGGCGGTGTGTTCACCTATTTGTTTACAATTGCGTCGATGTTCATGATTTATATAAACTTTGAAACCTCCGTTCCCCAATCAGTCAAAACATAGCTAAAATCCAGAAACAAAATTAATGGAATATATTGTCCAGAAACGAGAAATAACCGTCTTTAAATACAGCTGAAAACGGAGAACGGATATTGAATACACCGCAAGCACGATACACGGCATCCATGTCGGCATCGAAAAACGTTTAATAAAAAGATGACTGAACGAAGAACGAATAATTAAATTACCCCAATACGCAGCACGAAAATACCCCATTACCCCCCTCTTTCAAAACTATATCAAGTGAACGTAGTTCATTTCAAGGGAATTTGTGTCGACCAGTATGCTTTAATCCTTGAACATGTTCAATTTGACTTTGCTCCAATTGGATTTGCTGCATAGCATGCACTGAACCGAAGATATGAACCTGCAAAATACGGGGTCGGTTTCAACCTGGTTTATATTTCGGCGCCAAACGAAAGAGAGTTAATTTTCTCTGTTATCCGGCCGTGTTGCCAAAGTGGCACAAAGTACACGACCGGATAACAGAAAATTAATCATGAAAGTGGCAATTGTAATTCGCGTTTGCGTAAAAGTAGGCCGTGCGGCAATTGTCATATCTTAACGGGAATTGTAGGTATATTTAAACCGATAAATGCATTGAAAAGCCCTTGAAAAACTGCACAACACATTGGCATAAAATTGGATTACTACATACCCAGATAACAGAGAAAATTAAAGTGCCCCTGGCAGCAAAAATTTTTATTGGCGATATTAAATCTAGGTATGATTTCTAGCGTATCCGTGAAAAAATTTTTCAATTTGGTCAAATCGTTCCATTTTTATGGCGGTTTAAAGTTGGCAAAAATGCCCTTTTTGATGGATCTTGTCCGTCGTCAGAAGAGCCTGGAACGAGCTATTTTTGTGACGTCACCCAAGGTACTCGTCAAAATAAGGCTTTCGTTCCATATGCAAATCTATAATAACAGTGTTGGCCATATACATACAGTGCGCTCATTTTCGGAAAGTAAAAAAGATGGTTAATAGCTGTGTAGCTGCCAATTGCACGAATAAATCGTGTCTAAGTTCGGGTATAAGTCTCCATACGATACCTTACTACAACGACGATCGACCTGAAGCTAAGAGAAGAAGAAAAATATGGGTTGACTTCATAAAGGCAAAACGTGTCTTCGTGCCTTCGAAAGCTTCGACTCTTTGTTCAGCGCACTTTAAGTCTGAGGATTACGAGCGAAGATTCTCAATTTTACCTGGGCAAACGAAGCCAAACTACCCGAAATTAAGAAGCGACGAACTTGGTATTTGTGTGTATCCAAGTATACATGCTGAGGCGAGGGAAACATCTAGAGAACCAGTTGTGCAAAGTCCTAGAGATAGACGGATGGTGAGTCGGTTTATAACAAGTTTTGTTTTGAATGTTCAGAAAAGATCCACGCATTTTACCGAGCTGTTTCAATTATTAATAACATTTCATAGCCTGATATTGTATTTGCTGTACTTTTTACTGATTTCTAATAAATCTTTTCATAAAAAGTTGATAAAAGCTTTGCAAGGTGAGAGAAGCACGTGTGATGGCGAGGTATCGAACATAGACGACTTAGCGCAAACACCGAAGTCGAGTAAATCAGGTAATTAAAGTTAAATTTTTGGACTTTAAAATGCCATTTGATAATAAAAATATATTTACATTAATTTTATAAACAAAGTTTACGGATATTATAATTAAATTTCGGTATAAATCATTGTTTTGTATTTTTTAAAAAGGGTCATTGTAGGTTTTATTTTCTCACTGAAACGACTTTTAAACATCTTACTAGATACTCAAAGCAAGAAAAGAAAACACCAACCTGAAAAGCTTGATGAGAGTCAACTCGAGGAAAGTCACATTGATGAGCCAGCAAATGTAAAGTTTCCCACATAAAGTTTTACTTCTATAATATAATACTTGCACGCCAGCTGAATCTCCCTTTATGATATTTATGCTACAAAATCATTGTTTTTTTTACTATTTTCTTAGTTTGTCATTGCCAATACAGAAATGGAATCTCTTCGAGAAACCAATAGAAGGCTAAAAAACAAAATTGTTTCCTTGAAAACATCTGCAAAAGGAAATAAATCCAAAATGAAGCTAATGAGACGCAGGGGTAAGAGTCATAATTTCTGCAATTTATTTTATTTTTTTTATTTTATTTTGACCAACTTTGACCAACGTTTGAATTATTGCCCCTATAATGTTACATAAAGAAGCACTGCTTTATTTTTATGCATATATTATTTAGTACTCCAGCTTGAACAACACTTAGAGGAACAGTCGGTGGAGAAGAGTGCTGAAGAATCTGAAATGGAAGCTGGCAATATTGAGAGTGAGGATGAAGCATCAGAGGAGGAGAACGAGTTCTATGAACATGATCCTGCCTATGAGGTGGATGATGTCGACATGGAAGAAGATGAAGAAGATTTCATAGAAGAAGATATAGGGTGAGTAATTTAATAACTTGGCACTGCCTTTTGCAATAACAAGCATCACAACTATTGTGCATTATTATAATGTTGCACTTTTGCTTGTTTCAGGTTGTTGCAACACAATGGAAATCTACGGTCAGAACCAAAGCACATTGTGTTTCTGTCACAGCTTCTGCTACTTTTCAACTTTTGCCATTCATGCAAAGCTGATAATCCATTGGTGGAAGCAAAAGCTGTTGGAACTGCAGCAGTTGTAACCTCAACATGCCACAACCCAAATTGCCCACAGAAAACCACAACATGGTATAGCCAGCCACTAACACCTGGGCGTACAAAAGCACGTGCTGGAAACTTTCTTTTGTGTATGGCAGTCTTGCTTGGTGGTGGCTCTTTTACTAAAATACGCCAAATATTTGCACATATGGGTCTTGGATGTGTCTCCCATTCAACATACTTCCGTTATCAGAAGGTAAGAAAGAGCATTTTCTTATAAACGAACTAAGAAGTTTTGGGCCATTCCATTTAATATAGGCACCCCCCCCCTATTGAGGGGTCCCTTCATAATCCCCTTAGCATATAAAAATTTTAGAACCCCCTTGGATGTGATTTTTGGAAGTTACCCCATGGATATCTTTACCCCCTTTAAGATTTCATTTTTACCCCCTTGGATATCACTAAAACACCTAATTTTTGCTATTTTTTGGACAATTTCCTAAGCTACCCTCTAGGAAAATTTAAGATAAAAACATCCTCCCCCCCATAGGATTTCTAGACAACTCAATAGGGGGGGGGGGGGCTACATTAAACGGAATGGCCCATTGGTTGATACAATATATTTGAACTATATAATTTATAAATTATGTTGTACTATTATAGACTGTGCTATTCCCCACCATTTTCCTTCACTGGAAGAAGTACCAGTCATTGTTGTTGGAGAAAGCCAAGAAATTAAGAAATGGTGTTGTTCTGGCAGGGGATGGTCGCCATGACAGCATGGGTCATTCTGCCAAATTTTGTGCATATACAGTTTTTTGTTGCACTCTTGGACAAATCATTCATTTTAATCTTGTGCAGGTAGAAATACTGTAAATAATACTATAGCTTCACTTACTAGTTACTAGCTCTTGATTATTCAATGACACTAACAACTGTTATTGCCTTTTAGAGAAATCAGGCAGGGAGTAGTCCAGCAATGGAGTTTATGTCTTTTAAGTTATCCATGGACTTCCTTATCAACTATGGCCTCACCATTACTACCTTCATATCAGACAGGCATACTTCAATTGCAAAGTATATGCGGCAAGTTTTGAAACAAATTACCCACTATTTTGATGTGTGGCACTTGAAGAAAAGTGAGAATATTTCCAATTTTTTAAATAATATAATTCATGCTAATGCCCAGACTGCTTAGGAGTTAGGATGAGAACCCACTGAGCTATAAACATCACTGAATTACTGATGAGTTAGTTTATGATAATTAAATTAAGCCTTCAGGAGTTCAGGCCCTTCACTATTTTCCTTCAATTCTTGTTGACATTGTTTTCTGTTTGAAAATTTTATTGCTTGCAGAAATAAGAAAGGTGCTGTTCAAAATTGCAAAAGAGAAAGACTGTGAAGCACTGAATGAATGGATAAAGCCATGTGAAAACCACCTGCACTGGAGTGCTACTTCAACCTATGATGGCAATGGTTTGGTAATCTGGGCAAAATTCAAGTCCTTTCTACAGCACATTGTCAACATCCATTCAGGGCACAGTGATCCACTGTTTGACAATTGTGCTCATGGAAGCAACATTCCTGCTAGAAAGTGGTTGACCATTGGTATGTAAAACATTTGGCCTTACACCTGTAAATGTTTATGATGGCATATAGTTTACAGTATGAATTTTACAACTACCCAGTTTCTAGTTGCAGCATGTTCGGCTCATCAGAATATATTTACAATAAGGTGCACACATGAACAGGAAAATGTTTTATTCATATTCCCTTCCTATAGATTCACCCCTCCATAATAAAGTGTGTGCCGCACTTACAAACAAAAGGCTTATGAATGGCATCCAGAAAGCTTCTCCATTAGAACAAACCAGCTGTCTAGAGGGCTTTCATAGTGTTCTCAATCACTTTGCACCCAAGATGATTGCATACTCTTATGTTGGACAATACTGCAGGTTGGAATCTCTTCTAATTTAAATGTTTATTACTTTGGTGAAGAACAGTCTATTAGCACATTATGAGAGCAATTGGAGTTAATATATATCTTTTGCATAATTAGGCATATTCTAGCTGTAATACATTTTAACAGCAACCTGCAGAGAGAGAAAAAAACCAATCCCGATCAATCTGAAAAAATAAAGGTCAGCTACCCCAAATTCAAGAATGGAGAGGCCACAATTCGAAGTGTTAGGGTTGCTCAGAACTTTGGTAAGTTTCTGTTTATCTGCAAATAGTAATAGTCGGCCGGCCAAGGTGGCAAAAAGTGCCTTCAAAGAGAGTTGATGGCAAGTTTATGTTAGAAGCTGGTAACTGGTATTTTCTTATAGTTTAAACCTTGGTGAACAAGACTGTGTGTGTTACCACTTCTGATTTTTGCTTTATAGCCGAAAATTTGAGAATTTTAAAATTTTGCCTATTAAATTACTATGATGGCAAAAAATTTAAAATCTCATGTTCTCTCATAGGAAAAATAAAAGGGGGCTGATATTCATATATTCGTGTTCACAGACCATAAAAACAATCGATTTCAAATGAAATTAATAACCCAGAACACGAATATATGAATATCAGCCCCCCCCCCCATTATCGAGCTTGCTACGGCCCTGTGTCATGGCCAGCCATCTATAATGCTGTCTTATTTAACTATTTACAATATACTTTGTTAACTTTTTTTATAGATTATGTACAAGAAATTTACGAGACTTTCTTGTCAGCTGCTGAAAAGGACCTGAAAAGCGAGGAAGCTGAACTGAAGCAAATGTGCCCCCCTGCTATGAACACAATGCTAAATAAGCAAACAAAGGAGGAGGCAGTGAGGAAAAGAAATGCCAGGAGAGAAATGACTATTGAAGATGTTCCACCCAGTATTCCTGGTTTGTAATAGTTTGTAAAATCTATTGTTTTTTTCATGTTTGGTTAAATCACTCCCATTTTTGTTTTTTTACTCCATGACAGAGACAAATTTATTTGTCAGAAATTAGACTAAAAAGTTTGTTATATCAACTTTTTATAGTATTGGAACATCTGGAACAACTTAGGCGACAAAAGGAGGCAAAGAAAAATAATGCAAAACGCTGTTGTCGAGCATGTGGACATCCAATGAAGGGGCATACCAAAGATATAGATTGTCCAAAAAACAGATAAGAATTTAGGCCTGGGTATCATGAAAGAAAAGCTTGCTTCAAGCAAAACAAAAAAAGCTCTTTTAAGAGCTGCCACTTAATAAAAGAATATAACGATACCTCGATAATACTATGATCATTGCACACAGTCCATAAAAAATGGCAAATGTTCAGTATGTCATATTTTATTCATTATACTTTATATATACCAAATATTTCAAAGCTATAGCTGTTCATTCCCACGTAATCCCTGCACAATAACAAAACTAGTCTGAGTCGTCAGAATATCCAGTAAACTGTCCTTCCTTCTCCATGATGGGAAATGTATTTCTTATTGCAATGTAGGCACATGCAGGTAGTGGGATTCTTCTGTTGCCAAGAGGTCCATATATTAGTCTTGTGAACTCTCTATATGAGATACTGCGCAGAAAGCTAAAACAAAATAAATGGAAGTTCATGATTTGTTACCATGTGAACCAGGCTAAGAAGTTGCCTATAGTCCGCATTATAGTCCTCATTTACAAAAGTATAAATTAATATTTTCTATCTTTGTGTTTAGCAAATCATTATCTACCTATACATATAGTAGAGGTGTGCATCGGATCGGACGTTTATAATCCGATAATTGCCTATGTTTAACATCTGATCTGATCCGAAATTGTCAAATCCGATCCGAGTTTCGATCCAATCCGAAGAATTCTTTAATAAAATAAATTTCTCATTCAAGTTGAAATATTTAACCAAATAAATATAAAAGCAATAAATACATGTCAAGAACCTGACAAAGTGACGTCCAATTGAATAATTAGATAATTAATTCATTTTATTTCGGATACCAAAGTCCGGTCCGACTACGAAATAACTTTATCAATCCGATCCGAAATGAATATATTATTTTGTTTCCGAAATCCGAACAGATCAGATTTGCACACCACCTCTAGTATATAGTGATGTATTGACAGGCTAATTTGAATACACCTATCATTGTTTCCCCCCCCCCCTGAGGGGGTGGGGGGTGGCCCAGGGGACTTTAACCACACTATGAAGCCCCAGTGAGGGGAATTTCACCTATGCATCAACTCAGTTTTGTCTCAGTTTTGACATTGAAAGGCCTGGTAACCAAGTATGGCAGAGAAGCACAATCAAGTTTCATCGAAAAAGGTATTTTATAGCCTTTTATACAGTGTCTCAATTTTTACCAAGTTTAAACCAGTATAGACTGTATGTTCGCATTGGAAAACATATGTGTGCCTTGTTACCTTAGGAATATAGTGGGGAATTTTGACAGCCGTTTCTTGCCCAACAGCAGGGATGCCCTGGGTTGCCCCCCCCCCCCTCCTCAGGGGGAAAACATTAATAGGTGCATAAATAAACAAGTCGAGAGGTAAAAATTTGGCAACAAAGAAAAATTTTAAAAACATAATTGAATAAATTGTCTCACCTATTCTCCGTTGACGTTTGACTGTACTTGCTTTTATCTTTGGTTTTATACCTGTCAGCAGCCATCTTCAAACTCCACTTTTGAAGGCATACGGAGTTGAATCCCGGGTGTTGTGTTACACACTTGGCATTTTGCACGCCTTCGGCTTTGAGATCCTGTATAACTTCTTCGCGATTCATAGCTTCCCCGCATCCTTCCAGTTCAAAACAACAATGACATTCCCTATTATTTGTTAGTAAGGATATGTCACAATTCCCACAATTGCACCTGTGATAAAAAAGGACAAAAACATTCGAATTTTATAGATAGAAATAAACAAATTTCCACGCATATATTTGATATTACAGTAATAATCCGAAACAAACACGGATTTTATCGATGTTTACCAAGTACTTACCACTCGCTCATTTCAACAGAACCATCCAGTCTTCTCTCTAGCTTTTCTTGTAGTTCTAGCCGTTCTCTTTCTTGCCTGTTGTAGTTTTGTAGCCACTCGTCGTCAGCCAAAGGTTCATCGGCATATGCTAGGCCCGCGTTGTCGTCTTCAAGGCTGGAGCCATCATCCGAACTTCCAAGGTCAGGGCATTCCATTATGTACCCCGGAATAAAGTTTATATCGGAGTCATCAGTTTGATAACTCTCCTCCGAATCAGTTTCATGGTCAGACATTATCGTATTTTTGAGCAAGTATAAAACAGAATCACCGACTGAAAGTCTGAAACAGCAAAACAACAATCCAAACCGATCAAAGCTAAATGCCGACTGCCTTGCGTGACGTCAGAAATTGGGCTAGACCCAGACTCCTTGCCACGACGGACAAGGTCCATTGAAAGCCAACTTTAAACCGCCATAAAAATGGAACGATTTGACCAAATTGAAAAATTTTTTCACGGATACGCTAGAAATCATACCTAGATTTAATATCGCCAATAAAAATTTTTGCTGTCAGGGGCACTTTAAGCATGAAAGTTGCAATTGTAGCTAATTTGCATGCGTTTGCGTAAAAGTAGGCCGTACGGAAATTGTCGTATTTTAACGGGAATTTTACTAGGCCCCTATATTCAGTAAACCGTTAACAACATTGAAAAACCCTTGAAAAACAGCACATCACATTGGCACAAAATTGGATTCATACCCAGATAACAGAGAAAATTAAGCATAAAAGTTGCAATTGTAATTTGCGTTTACGTATAAAAGTAGACTGTACGGAAATTGTCATATCTTAACGGGAAGGTATATTTAAACCGATAACTGCATTGGAAAGCCTTTAAAAAACAGCACATTACGTTGGCATAAAATTGGAGTACTATATACATACCAGATAACTGACACTAATTAAAACTTTATTAACACTAAATTGTAATTTTAGAACTCTTATTTCGCAGTAATTAGTATTTATAAGCGAAGAGATTTGGTTTTTATTTGTTCAAATTCTAGGACAATATTCAATATTCTTTATACATATAGATATGCCCTTATAAAACGTTTTTTGGACCATATCCGCGTTTTATCCTTTTGGATAAAACGCGGATATGACTCAAAAACTGGCTGAAAAACGTTTTCTGGACCATATCCGCGTTTTATCCTTTTGGATAAAACGCGGATATGACTTAAAAAAGGCTGAAAAACGTTTTTTGGACCATATCCGCGTTTTATCCAAAAGGATAAAACGCGGATATGACTTAAAAAGGGCTGAAAAGTTTTTTGGACCATGCATATCCGCGTTTTATCCTTTTGGATAAAACGCGGATATGACTTAAAAAGGGCTGAAAAACGTTTTTTGGACCGTATCCGCGTTTTATCCTTTTGGATAAAACGCGGATATGACTTAAAAAGGGCTGAAAAACGTTTTTTGGATATGACTTAAAAAGGGCTGTAAAACGTTTTTTGGACCATATCCGCGTTTTATCCTTTTGGATAAAATGCGGATATGACTTAAAAAGGGCTGAAAAAGTTTTTTGGACCATATCAGCGTTGGATAAAACGCGGACATGACTTGAAAAGGGCTGAAACGCGGATATGACTTAAAAAGGGCTGAAAAACGGTTTTTGGAAGCCATCCGTCCGTCCGTCCGCCACTCATCCGTCCGTCCGTCCATCCGTCCGTCCGCCATCCATCCGTCCGTCCGTATCCGCATTTTATCCTAACCCTGTTTAGAAACAAGACAATAAAGCCGTCGGGAAAGAAGTCCAGGTGCGAGAGTGTAACCTGATACCAATGTCAATCTCACCTTTAATTAAATTTGCAACGATTAATTATTGAACTGGTAATTGTGTTGATGTATGACTGTTGCGTCCGGTCGCAATAAAATGATTGATTTTATATATAGCATATCCGGCTTTTTCGTTACACTAATTATTCTCATGGTTCAATTTTATACATTCTGAAAAAAAGCCTTCGATCATTTTAAAATATGGTAAAAATAATTTCCCATTTAATATAATATAGGCAATATGTCTAAAAATTCCTTGACGGTCATGTTGCCACTGCGCGGGTCATGTTGCCTATTGTGTTATACCGCACTATACTAACACACGTAGAGTTTTTGTGAGCGGTGTTTCTGAGTTACAGCAAACCAAAACGGCAGAAATACAACATAAAATTTATGCTTCTGAAGCACTGATATAGTACTACCTGTTTACTACTACGACTTTCCCTTCTAATGTTGACAGGCGTGTTAAAGCCATTAGGTTAGAAGTGATAATAAGCTTAAAATGTACAAGTGTTGAGTGCCAAGAGGAAATAGTGTTTGCCAGGTAAATAAAGATTAAAAGCGAATCTACTTCCTAACAGGTTTATGGAAAATAAAGCTAAATATAGATATTTAGCATATTTCGCTCACTATACGATTACGTAGGGCACTTCAACATTTTAACTGCTCAAACGTGGACTTCAGTAGGTCAGTCGAAGCCCCGGACAATCATTAAAGCAATCGTGTCGCTATTTATAAACTACATATGACATGGACAACAGATCAGACTCTCTCATATATTTGACGGCGCTTTCTTTAGCTTAGTATGATGGTAATACTAATTCACCATAGTTTAAATGATATCTTCAACAAATATTCGGAATTGTCAATTGTATAGTATACAAAAAGCGTTACGAACTGAAACTTGAAATGAGTATTTTCAGTTTCGAGTTTATATCTGTCCTGCTTTCGTGTTTGATTACTGCATGACGGCTGTACACCTCATCCATGATTCATGTTGTTACATTGTTGTTTGTTAATAAATTCGTACCTTTGTCAGAAGTATTGGGCTTCGTGAGTCTCAGTGTTTTCCTGCGTGCTTCTTCTGGTAACCACATCTTCCAGCGTCTCCCGAAATTTGACTAATTTTACAATTTCTATGACCATGTGGATGTTCGCGACATGTTTTGAATAAATTCTGTATGTTTATTGTTATGCATGGTTAACCTTTTGAGTTTTGTAAAAATTTGTCTTGATGTCAGTATAACATGTAGTTCTACGTTTTTTCTGAGCTAATCTTAAATTTTCACAACATCTATAATTATATCTGTTTTAGACATTAAAGAATAACAACCATGGCAAAAATATAAAACAACTAACCAGGGACGCCGGAACGATGTGAAGGCAAGGGGGGCAGATTTACGTGAAAGAGCACTTTTGAATTGATATATACTAAGAGATCGGTTTGCAAAAGATCGGAAGTTGAACTTCGCCTAATCCGTTTTCTGTTTATTGGATGATAGGGATGTGAAGGGGTTCTCCGCCAGGCGATTGTGCTATAACTGCTATTCTTGAAGTTCGATGACTGCATTTCTTGCGTTTTCTGAAGCAAATTCGTAAAATAATTGCACTAACATTTCTGACAATTGAGATTATCTTGCTAGATAATCGCAGAGACTCAGAGCGAATAAATGCGAATTATTTCCAACTCTGAATTTTGAAACCACGCTGAATATCTACACACCGGATATCATTGAAATGACTCCTCAAAATGAAGCGCGGCAATGTTGACAGAAGACTGAATGACCTGCGTTAAAGTAATACGATGTAAATAAAAAGCATGTGAAGCTAATTCGTCTAAACACATTATTATATATATATATTGAAACTCATTATAATATACATGTGCACGTAAAACTACTTGAGGCAGTATACGATGAAAGAGACATATACGTGAGACATATTGTAGTAACCTATACTATTGAATGGAAAGACGTCTGAACTTCCTGTTTTATGTCTTTATCATTGCTCCACGAGTATTTAAGGCCTCTATATTATGAGATTATTTTTCTAAAAACGAGCAAGAGAATTAGGCATAACAAATATTGCCTTCGGTTGAAGTTAATTTAGGGACGCCGGAACTGGGGAGGGGGGCAGGAGGGGCAGCCGCACCTGTTGCCCTGGCAAGAGGGGCAAGGGGGGCAAATGTGCCCTTTCAATTTACAGGATTGCCTTGGCGAAATAGCGAATTATGGATTACAATCATAGAAAAGAGGCAACTTGGATACTTCTCAAAGGCGGAATAATTGACTATAATCACAAAGAGTGCAAACGCTTAAATATGTATTAATTAAACTTCTATAGGGCCTACATGCGTATATATAAATTAAACATTCAATATTGACAATTCGTGGTCGAAGTGTTTCTAATTTGTAAAATAAACAACCAAAAGAATTGTCTCCACTTAGCTTAGCAAACTATAGACAATAACAGGAAGTGACACTGGTTACTGAACTACATGCATGCGTTGTCAATATAAAGAAGCTGCGTGATGTCAACATATGTTCCGCTCAATTCACATTTTCCCACATACTGAACTAATTACACTGACCTGAAAGGTCAAGTGTCTTAAATCCCTAAATATCTGTTTTTCCTGTTTTTTTCGTCGTCGAGAAATCGAGTTTGCGTTAGCGCATCGCAGGCTCAGTTTCCAGTGTTCCAGTCGTTCCAGTTTACTATACAGATCAGTTTTCAAGATGGCGGCCATTCAATGAGTGCCTTTTTCAGTCTCAAACAATTTATTCATTTGTCAACGAATTTTAGCGCGTTTTTCTGTGGATTAATTTGGATTTATCCTACTCTGCACTTCCTTGGAAGTTGACTGGTTGGGTTTTTTTCGTGCAACGTCTCTGGAAATGCAATATCTGGATCGCTGAGTTTTTCGAATTTTATACGTTTAATTTAATATACGGTAAGAGTAATACTTGTGTTGTGAGTAATACTTGTGTTTCATTGGACATTACGAAAACATCTCCTGAGGATCACGCCACGCTTTTAGCCTTTCACGCTTTGCGTTTGAGGTTCACAATTGGCGCGTTCTTGTCTATTGCACCCGATAGCACGTATATGTCGTTATTTTTAGGTCAGTGTGAACGCCTGAGCAGGCGTCTTGTTTTTTTAAGCGTTTCCGTGTTCTCACATTAACTCCAACGCCAATTAACTATTTATATAAAAATATCAAAATGCTTCTATATATAGATCAGTATAGACATATGTCTGTTTGTGATTGATTAGAATATGAATTCAATTTATTTACGGGGGTAACTTTTACTTCGTCTGTCATCCATGATTAACTTTAGACATCTTGCTGGTAATAAACACGCTCCATGCATTGGAAATTCACTTCGGAAGTCTAAACATTTCCAACACGATCCACATATTCAACACCCCACATTTTTCAATTCTCCGCATTTTCAACACTCTGCAATTTCACGGTGCAGTCCTTTAATATAAATTCACTTGCTGTTAATTAACCTCTGCGAGCGAAAGGACATGAGGCATGAATGTAACCTTCACAGCTTCGATTCCGGAAAGTACTTTACCTCCTGGTAAAGCCATCTATCAAAATCTGAATCAAGTTTCGGCGAATATCCGTCTGAAATGGCT
This sequence comes from Paramuricea clavata, assembly GCA_902702795.2. NCBI lineage: Eukaryota > Metazoa > Cnidaria > Anthozoa > Malacalcyonacea > Plexauridae > Paramuricea > Paramuricea clavata. The sequence goes on along the minus strand of CACRXK020004719.1, from coordinate 7,381 downwards.
GAAGGGATCGTGATTTTTATCGGCATCGAACTGAGAAACAGATCTAAAGCCACAAGGTTTTCCACTACACAAACTTTTTCGCGGGAAGTGACGTTTTCCTTTGTCAGTATCGCTGTTGCTCACGTGGCAAGCGATGTTGACAAAAGAAAAAGTCACTTCCCGTGTTGACACTATTAACCCTTGGCCAGAGGAAAATGTACACAATTCTCAATTACCGCGAAAATGCGGTAATTCCAACAGTAACAATTAATGAGGGCGAATCTTTGACCTTGAAGTGTCCAATTATGTTGTTTTGATGTTAACGATAAAATATTCTTCCTGTGGAGCATATAAAATCAAAGCCAGAGAGTAGGAATGTCAGTTGCATTGCTGACTTGGACGAAAAGAGACAAGGAGAAATTTTAAAATCATTACAGTTTTTCTATTATGGGTAAGTGTAAATAACTTTTTAAAGTAAGATATTTTTAAAATCTTTTTCATACTTCTTAATTGTAATTCTATTTATTACTTTGAGCAATTGTTCATTTATTCACTCAAACATATATACTATTACGATAATTAATATGATTGCTCAAACATATATAGCTAGTTGTATTAGCATGCAGCATAAGTTGTTCAGCTGTCAAAAACCATAACCCTTATTTTATTATTAACATATTAAGGTAATTCCGCTGTAATTGTTCCCGAAATGAGAATGTGCTGAAACTTCCCAGGCATGGAGTTTATGATATACTTAAAGTAAAATCACTTAATAAGTCGGGGTCACCGAACTCGTTAAGAAGATAAGACAATCACAATATACCACCTTTACCCCAATATGGCGCCATCTTGACGCTCATTACGAGTAACAGCAAAGTCAAAACAGCCCGATATTTATTGACGGTTTTAGCGCGGATTTTGCTTTTGTAAACTTATCTTGTAATTATTTTTGGAAAAATATTGTGTTTTGAGCAAAATGAAACTACTAACGTGTACAATTCTGAGCTATAAATGTCTTTTCCACATTTCTTTACATATCTTCCTTGGAGAACATGCATTGATAAAGGAATTTTTTAAAGATCCAGAAATGATTTTTCTTTTAATTTCGGATATAAAATGTAAAATGCATTAAAGATATAAATTATCAGTTAAAAAACGGGGGTCACCGATCTTTTTAGGGAATTGTGGCATTAAAACGTGAAATACAAGTAAATAAATATACTACAGACACAGGGAACCCTAGTTACACTTTTGTATGCCTTTTTTGAAAACATTGATTTTAATGTAATTCTTTGCACGAATGTAACCAAAGATGTTTTGAAGTAACATAAAAATGTCATTAAATGATTTTTTTTAAACGGTATACGTGATAATGGATGAAATTATAAGTTATAAGATGTGAGCAGTAAAAGTGCGCAATGCAAAACTGCGGAATTACCTTAATAGCAAAATTCAAAGAATTATGGAATTTTGTACAAATTGCGGGGTATATAAACTTAAAAAATATTAAAGCATATATATTATACATTGCATGATCTATCCATATTTGAATTATGCATTTATGTGGCTACAAGCTGGAAAAGTGAATTAACAAAAATTTCTACGAAGCAAAATAAATGCATTCGATGCATCTTTTTTGCAGATAGTAGGGAAAATGTAAATATTTACTATAATATTCTTGGAGTCCTTAAATGAAATGTTATCAAACTAAAATTAGTGATCATGATTCCAACGTTCCAGTGACATTTTCCGACTTTCTCAATCCTGTTCACATACTACATAATTACAACACTAAACTAAATTTTTATAGACCTAAAGTAAGAACTAATTATGGCAAGTTTACTTTCAAATATACTGCATCAGTTCTCTTGGAAACTATACCTTATCGCACGAAGGATCTCGCTTATAAGATTTTGAAACAAATGTATACAATGTATTATAGTCAGCAGAACGACGATTATAGTTCTAATTATTGGTGAAAAGAATATTGGTGTTTTCGATATCTGTGAACATCTGTGGTGATTTCATCTTAGCACGATTCTAATTTGTATATTCCTAGTTTTTTTCTATGGATCTGCGTTCATCATCATCCCTTCAAATATTTTAATGTGTGTTTTTCTCTAATATTTTGAGCTCAAATACACCGGCTGAAAAATCTCACATGGACAGTCGTCGACTCCAAAGCTTTTGCTACTTTGACTACTGGGTATAATTCAGCTATTAGCTGCATTCATTATGTACACTGCAGGGGGAGGGGGCAAAGGTTTTGAGGGGAATCTCAAAATTTAGTGACTGAAAAGGGGGGATGTGAAGTTTTTGAAAAGCTATTACGGCAGTAAAGGCCAGATTCTACGGGCGCTTTCTTCGGCGAAATGCAAAAAATTTCGCTCGAAATGAATTAGGTGCATGCGCAGTAAAGATAAATTAGTCGGGGGCGAGAAATAATTTCGCTTCACCAGTGAGTAGAAGTCATTTTTACCCACTGCGAAAGCAAATAAAGTGGCCAAATTCAATAGAATCGCTCATGCGCTGCCATCCATATTTCGCAGACACAATAATAATAATATAATATAATAATAATAATGGAAACTTTACTACTTTCAATAATATATATATATATATATATATATATATATATATATATATATATATATATATATATATATATATATATATATATATATATATATATATATACATACTACAATGATAAACCTCTCTTTAGTTTACAGTGTCCACTTGAATTAACACGGCTACATAATAACAATATTAGTATGACATTAGTTGTGGGTTATCCCATTCTTTGTTACGCTTACAGAATATATAATACGAGGACCTGATACATATGTTAATAATTTCCCGAACATAGTACTTTCTACATTGTTCATCAAACTTTAGATCTTTTAGCATTTTGGTGAAATCTAGCGACGAATGACTGAAAACTCCTAATGAACTAATCGATAAGTTTACAAATTTTACTTTTTCATAATTTTTTGAGCAGTTCATTAATTAGATCTTGATATTTTTGTCTTTTTCGAGTTGCATTAGTGAGGAGATTAGATTCAAATCCGACCGTAAGTTCAAGTGTATAAATACATTTGTTTTCAAGTATTATCAAAAGATCAGGGCGTAATTCATCTCCGGCGAGAACAGATGGACTGATATAGCCAGGAAGGTTATTACTTGCGCGTTTCCATTGTTAAGTGTGAGTCCATCATGACTCCAATATTCCTTGCCTTTGGGGATAGATCAATAGCTTCGTCACAAACAGTTACGGGGGACGAAAATGGATACGGGCGATAGCGAGGCGATAGCAACATTATCTCTGTTTTTTAACTGTTTAGTTTCAATTTATTCTCATATAGCCATTTATTTATTTTCCTTATACAGTCTTCAATTTTTAACTTTGCCTCAGCTAATTTACTTCAATCGGTCGATTTGAATGTAATGTATAATAGTGTGTCATCAGCATAAAGATGGTAATCAATGCCTAATGAGCGCATAATTTCTCCTATTTGTGCACTATAGAGTGAGAAGAGCATTGGTCCCAAAATGCTACCCTGAGGGACACAAGATCGTATGGTCCGCCGTAGATTGGCCATCCAAAATATGTACAGTAAATGATCTTTCATCAAAATATAATAAACCATTCATGAGCCTTTCCGGTAATTCTATATCTCGAAGAGAGTCTACGTATTAGTATTTCATGGTCTACGGTGTCAAATGCCGCGGAAAGATCAAGGAGAACTAGGATCACTGAATTTTGGCAACACCAAGGCTGTCTCATTGCTATGGTGCTTTTTGAATCCAGATTGTAGGGATTCACCCAGGTTGTTTCTCGTACGTGATGTATTGATCTAACTGAGAACACAAACTTAAGATTTGAGATTGGTCGAAAGCTGGAATATTCGTCAGTGTTCATGTTATCTTTCTTCAAGCTTGGTTCCATGCAGAGCCGCGCATTTTAGGTTTCTAGGTACAGTGGCTGCTTCTAATGAATTAATAATTTCATTCGTAATCACCGGTAGCAAATCAGTTAAGCATTCTAATAAGGTCTTAGCAGGAATTGGATCAAGGACACAAGAATTATGGGCCATATTTTCCGTGGGGACAAGCAGATCTTTGGTAGTTGTAGGTACAAAAGATCTAAGTTCACTACATTCCATTGGTGGCAATGTCCCTGTGATGTTGGAACATCTGAAACGTATTTTGAGGAGAAGCGAGCATGGGGGAAAGTGTAATTTTTTGTTTGAATATAAGTGGGTTTTTTTAAAAAAAATGTTTTCTAATTTGGGGGATTCAAAAAATTTTAGCTGATTTTAAAACGAATCCTCTGCCCCCCCCCCCTGTAGTATACATAATGAACGCAGCCTAAGTGTAACTATCATATATTTTATTATAATAAGTAACTTTAACTATTTTTGTAATGTTTGTATATTCTTGTACTCTATTTTTTTGTATAATATTGCAAAATCATTAAAAATCTGGAAAGAAAACTTAACCCCGATCCAACTTCTCAACATGTTATATGTTGCATACATTTGGGTACTTCTCATGTACTTCTCAAATTCATTAATAATTCATGAGAAATTCAGCCAATGATAATAACGTATTTGATCACAAGATGCCATTTGGATAACCCGGTGAAACTTGATGAAAGTCACTAGTGTTTTCATCAAATATCTTAATTACGCATGCAAAGTTACTTGAATAGAATTCCTAATTACGTTATGCTTGGTTAAGAATTCTATTCAAATCAGCAAACGAAAACATTCTGTTACGTCTCGATTCATTTGAGAAACCATATAAACAACGCGAGCTCGTGTCTCACCGGGATATCCAAACACTCGAACTGAACAATGTATGAAAACACTCGCGCTTCGCGTTCGTGTTTTCATACATTGTTTTCTCGTGTTTGAATATCCCGGTGAAACACTCGCTCTCGTTGTTCATATATATTACTTCTTTGGTATTTGAATCCCCCTGCTTAGTAACCACGATCCACGAATACCGTAGAAAGCTATCATGCAATTTGCATGACATGAATTATATACTACTGAAGACTTGTAAATTTTGATAACAAGTTTTGTTACTACTCATTACGTAAGCAATCTCGGTCTTGATTGGCTGCTGGATTACAGATAATTAATACTTGACATCTTGTAATCATGACATCACACCTGCAGATAATAGTTTTCTGCATGTAGTGATGAGGTCAATTTACAGAAAATATTCGTCACTTCAGCAAAGGTGGTTTGTTTTGGGTATGACTAATTAACAGAACTGCAGACCACGGAACTGCGGAACCTAATAACATTGCCTTTTTCTTCTTTTATGAACATTGGTCCCTCAATAATTTTACGTTTTTGATGTCTATATTTACCCGATTTTGTTCTATTTGTTCTCATAAATACGTTAGTTCTCACTTGGAAAGCTTCTTGTAGAAAAAAATTCGGACTTTGGAAGAACTTTTTAAAGTAAGTAGAGGCATAACACTATAATGTGCGACTAGATTATATCCTATTTGTCTCTCGACCCGAGTGATAATAAATAGGCCTACAATATATTATAATTTGCTATTCCTGGATGTTGCATTTGTAATTTTTTTGTTGCAGACAATACTCATGCAACATGTACGTACTTCAATCTTTCTATAATAATATATTGAAATAGACTAATATTTTGAAATAGACTATTGTTTTGGCAATTTACGTTTAATACATATATTACACTAACTACGGTGTCCCTGTTATTCTCAATGTAATGCATATTCCTATTTAAACGTTTCCTATAAAAACAACATATTATTATACAGTATTATTACTTCTTTTCTTTGAAGAATATACGCCATTAGTTGAATAAATTACACCAGTATATTTTCAAATAAAAATATACTACTAACTAGATCATTTTGTCTCGTATAGAATTTTGCAATACTTTGCAAGTAACATGTAAAACAACATATATAGCACTTTTCTTCGCACGACAAGCAAGCCTTAAAAAATATAAAAGTTATTAAAACTACAACGAGAACACCTAGAAGTGATATGTTTACGATTTTGTTGACAAAGCAAATATACTGGCGAAATAGAACAAAATGGTGTAAATAAACACTAAACACGCTTAAATTATTGAATAACCAAATGTTATACAAGAAGAAAAAGGCGATATTATTAAGTTCCGCAGGTTCCGCAAGTTCCGTAGTTCTGTAGTGTGCAGTTCTGTTAATTGGTCATACCGGTTTGTCTTGACAAAGAAAAATAAAGCAATGGTGACGTTCGCAAGAGTAACGGAACGTGATTTATGAACGACGAGAAAGATAACCAAAAAAGCAACAAAACTAGCGCTACAAATTTTCAACACGTATTTGAGAGAATATAAAAGAACCGCAAGAGAAAGAAGCCTTAGCCGAGCTTTAAAAGTATTTTACGCCGACGTTCGAAAGGAACTATACAATCGATTTATATTGACGTTGTTTTTTAACTATTTAAGGAAGTTATTAGTTAATATTAGCATATGTGTTATTCCTGTTTAACAACATTTGAATGTTCCATGGCAGACCTTTCAATGACATTAAAATTGTTTACAAAGAATTAATATGTCTGCATGTCGTTATAGTATTTAAAACATTTTCATTAACCAATTCTTCAGGTATCAAGATTTTAAATTTCAAACATGTTGGGTTGAACATTGTGGTATTGTTCATCTTGCTGGCAGTTGGAGAATCGTCTAGTAGAGAAATAACAGGTAATTCGAAAGCTTTAGTTTTTTTACATAGGCCCTATATTTCTTTTTACGACTATAGAATTTCTATAGCGCAAATTTACATGTATAGATATGATCAAATACTGCAAGTATATAGCGTACGTAATTACATTTACATACTTAGCCTAGATATTTTATTTTTACGATAATTGTGATATTACATTCCTAACTGTGTTTATCCTAACCCACCCTGTCAACTTTCCATGTGGGAGGAAACCGGAGCACCCGGAAAAACCCACGACTTTCGGCAGAGTGTTGACTGACTCTTTTCACATAGCGAGAATCGAACCCACGAACTCAGTGGTGAAAAGCGCTTGTTCTGACGACTGCCCACAGCGGTACATATATATCTATATATATAGTTTTTCGTTTTACCTCAAAAAACCATGAAACAGACTGTTGTGGTTTTTTGAGGTAAAACGAAAAACTATATTACGCTCTATCTATATGGTATTGAGCACTGTTTGTGTTTCGTAAACCAAAATCTTAAGCTATATATATATATATATGTATATGTATATATGTGTATATATGTATATGTGTATGTATGTATGTATGTATATATATGTATATGTATATGTATATGTATGTATATATGTATATATGTATATATGTATATATGTATATATATATATAT